>JAMKCH010053047.1:0-16962 GCA_023653785.1 Ophioderma brevispina
TGCTAAGCAAACCTTCCTGTGATTTCTCTTAGTTAGTAGTCATAAATCCATATTTGGCATTTGACCTTTATAGTCCACCGGACTGCCATTAGAAGCCATCCTGGAGAGTTGGTTTGGACCAAGTAAAATGATCTCCTGTGTGGGGTCTTTTTTACATTTTCATTATGGATATTTTCACGCCGTTCATATTTCCCTTCATGTATAACTTCTCATTTAAAATTGAAAAATATATTTTTTGATTTCATATGCATAATCTTTATAACAAAAGGGCCCACCTCTTATAAAAAAAAAGGGCACCAGGATTGCATTTAGTTATTGTCTGTAAGTATGCATTTTTACAAAATGTTTGCCAGTGAAACATGAACAAACCAAATTTGCAAATATGTAATTATTTGTATTTCATGCACTGGAGGCACGCAACAAAAAGTTCTATTTGTGAAAAATTACATGCTGCAAAAATAAGAATTCTGATCAAAGAGTGAAAATATTATGATTCAAAATTATTGAATTTATGGTAAAACCTGAATTGCATCATTGAAATTCTATCAACCAAATTGTACTCTTAGAACATCAAAACAGATTGTACTCCTTGAACATTCATGTCAATATCGTATGTTAGATTTATTTTACAAAAAATCTCTATGTGATCCATCATATTTGAAAATTGAGGACATGATCATTGAAATAAGTGCAAGGCAACAATACAAATTTGTACTTTATAAATAAGCTGTTAAAATTGGCACTTAAAAATGCTACAGTTGATTCAAACTGCATAAAAGAACACCCCATTCTTATGAACATTTCTTCAATGGGTTAAAATTATGAAAACAAAGGAATGTTGCAAATACCTTCCTTGATCACTGTTACAAATATTTAATGAATGGGAGTACAATTATTGGACTAAAAATTTAATTCAAATAGTCAGCTAATGACTTCACAATTCTATTCGCTGTGTATGGGACACAAAGTGCTTCTGGGAATTTTCAATACTTTCATTTTCATGCCACATTTAAGAGAGAACCAAATGAACTGTAGACAAGTCATTGACAGAGTGTATTGAACACATCAGAAGCTTCTTTCATAACTGAAATAAATAACACAAGAAATATTGGTTACATTTTGTGATGGAAAAGGAACAGAAACACATAATCCCTAAAAAGTTCTTTTAAACAGCGTACACAAAGGTGCTATTGTTAATCTCTAAATACGGACATCTCTAAAAAAAACAAGTAGAACTCGTATTTATGCGATGCGTAAAATATGTCTCCCGTCAAATGTGCGATAACTGAGAAGTTGAGAACTGAAATTAATGTTGACCATTTTTTTAAATGTTCACTTTTTGGGACATTTCCCCATCCGTGTCAGATCCAGGGGAGGACCCTGGGGGATGAATTACACTGTTAGTATACCCAATATACAATATACCCAAGTTGGGCTACTCTAGCTCATCTAGAAAAAAGATATTGCCCAATTTTGACATTTTGGTGCAATATTGGCTTTTTTTTGACATTTCCCTACCCCCTGGCAGACCCAGGGGAGGACCCTGGGGAATGAATTACATGGTTAGTAGGGCTTGTGCTCTCCTACAATATACCCAAGTTAGGCTACTCTAGTTCATCTGTGAAAAAAGATATGGCCAAATGTTGACCTTTTTAGTGTGCAATATTGACTTTGACATTTCCCTCCCCCTGACAGACCCAGGGGAGCGCACTGGGGGAATGAATTACATGGTTAGTTGGTGATTGTGCCCCCCAACAATATACCCATGTTTGACTACTCTAGCTCAACCAGAAAAAAAGATATGGCCAAATGTTCCAGGGTTAATATTTTTATCACAGACGAACGAACGGACACTGCTAATTTTATAGTCCCCGTTCCGAACTCGTTCGTTGGGGACAATAAAGAGCCTTTTGCAATTACTCTACAGGACACCAGCAATTCATGTAACACCCTGGTAGATGATTGAATATCCCAAATTAACAGTGAGCTTAGCAAGTCTTTTACCGAGACACTCAAAAAGTCGCATACCATATCATATGAAGACTGTCTGTAAACCAACCGATTATGGACCGGCTCCTAGGTAAATTACAGACAGTCTTGAAAGTTAATGAGCTCCTTTAACGAGCATCTAAAAAAGTCACATGTCATCTCAAGACTTGGTAAATTTACCTAATAGATAGATGGACTCTCCCTAGGTAAATTACTGAGCATCTGAAGAAATATTGTAAACTACGAAGAATCTCAATTTATTAGGAGATTTGAGTGGGGTCCTTTACCGAGCATCTATAAAAGTTGCATGTCATCTCCAGACTTGGTAAATTTACCTAATTGATTGACACCTCCAAGGCAATTTACCGATCATCTGAAGAAATCTCTGTAAACTACCAAGGATCTCTATTTGTTAAGGTGAGCTTAGTGGGGTCCTTTGTTGAGCATCTCAAAAAGTTGCATACCATCACAAAACTCGAAAATCACTAAATGATTGACTTCTTCATTAAACGTAGATATGGCTCAAATAATGGTCCAAGACAAAAAATGTTTACTATCTCATAATGGCACTATTCCTGATTATGAGTGCTTATTTTTATTTATTTATTAAGTATAGAAAAAAAAAAAAAAAAAAAAATGACCTTTTGCGGGCTTGGATTGTGTCAGCAGGGCGGAACTGTGGGCACAAGGCCCTTACACTTTTGACAGTAGAGGGGCCTGGCCCTCTACTTTTCAAAAATTGAGTGATAATAAACACATTGGACTTATCACAGCTGCACAAGAAAATATAAGTACAATATGAAAATTGTTAGTAGTGCCAAGTGGCCCCTCCACTTTTGAAAATCGTTCCACCACGCGGTTGTGTGAGGCACTATTGGCGCTGCATCTTGTATTAACTCCTAAAAGTCATGCCATTGATTTAATTCATGAACATTTTTATGAGAGGAGAAAATGATTGGACAAAACTGCATTGATATACCGTACGCGGTGTGCTTAGAACATTATGGGGGGGGTCGACATCATGCTTGATCATTTATGGATGGGTGGTGCATTATTTTGTTACAATGAGCAGGAGATTCCTTTACCAAGCCTCTCAGCACATTACCTGATCGCTGGACATTCCTAGTTCAAACTAGTTAATGTCTCACAGAGAGCTTGGTAATATATTAATCCATGGAAATGAAAGAAAAAACATCAAATTCATATTTCAGCTATTCACATGATTTAGAATTACAATCAAATATCAATACATGCATTTGTACCATCAACTACAGCTTCCACCGTCAGGTGTCATTTCATCCACTTGATAAGCGCAACATTCTTGCTTTTTCCTTATCAAACTCCAGCTGCTTTGATGTCTTCCTAATGTGGTTGATGCTGAACTCAACTCTTAAATTATTGTTAAGAAATACTATATTCAAAAGCAAAGAAATGCTCATTACAACTTTCAGTAAAATGAGCTACACCCCATCCCCACCAAAAAAAGTGCTTATGGACACTCTAACTCAACCACCCATAAAATTAAATGGTAGGTCTTAAATTTTTTTTGTGTATTTTGGCCATAAATAAAAAAAAAGCTGTATTTAGGAAAATTTACTACTTACAGAAAGTGTTGCCCTAAGAGCAGAAAAATAATGATGTTCTTTTCCTTCTCAAAGCTAAAAAAATTCTGATTGACCACTGTTCTTTCTGGTACGTGCCATTGTACCAATTTTGTTTGTTTAAAGGGCCATATGGCATGACACAATATTCAGGAATCATGAAATGGACTCTTACTGGAATCACTTCCACAGTTTGAAAACATTTGGATGTTTAAATTCCTGTAAAAACCTAAAACAAGAAGAGTTTTGTGCAGTTCAATGTGCATTCCGCCACGGAAATCAAGGTGCTGACATCCCTGACAGAATATATAGTGTACTCGAGCAATGTTTTGTGATAAAGGAATTCAAAAACATTCAGACCATGATTCAGACATTGTACTTCAGGCTTACAGTAAGATCTGGATTTGGCCCGTAAGGTGGATTGCCGGGATTAGCACATATACAATAGAAATGGTCTGTAAGCTGATGACTGCAAGCTTTCAAGTTTGATAATGCTGGCAGTATGTCCAGCACCTTGAATGAGAAGTGATGCTCACAAGGAAAACAATCTTATTTAAACTTTCCTTTTTTTTTTAAATGTATTTGTCAATTTTTTAACAAGGGCATTCTAGTTCGCGAACCACAGTCTCGCCTGCCTTTCGCGTATAGCTGGACAACCAAAGAGCACACACACACAGATTACAAACTGTACAAGGTTTAAATGTTCCCAAAGAAGTTTGTGCAAGCAGTACAAGTGGAGGATTGCAGATATCCCCCTCCCCAACACCCTACAACAACCCACCCCTATGCAACATTCCACCCCACCCATCCCCAACACCCCTCCCAACACCCCACCCCCTCACAACACCCCCCCCCCTCCCACACCCCCCACACCCACCGCAACACCCACCCTCCCCTCCCGAACACCCCACCCCCCGCCCCCACACCCAAACAACCCACAACACCACCCTCCCCCACACCCCCGCAACAGAACAACACAACCTACAACCCCCACACACCCTCACCACAACCCGCAACACCCCACCCTCCACCAACACCCCCGCAATACCCCACCACGCCTCACTCACACCCCTCAACACCCCACCCTTCAACACCCCACCCCCTCCCCACCCCAACAACCCTCCAACACCCACCCCCACCACCCCTCCACACCCACCCAGCCAAACCCGCCCCAATCACACCCAACTCTCCTCCCTCCAACACCACCCCACTCTCCTCCCCAACACACCGCAACAGCACACCCCACCCCCCCTCCCCACACAACCGCAACAAACACCCCACCTCCCAACCCCAGCACACCCCTCCCCACAACCCGCAAACAGCGCCGCACACCAACCCCCCTCGCCAACACCACTGCAACACCCACCCCCTCCCCACCACCACCGCAACACAATCACGAATAGAACCCACCGCACTCTCTCCCCAACCTTACTTCCACCCCCACCCCCTCCCCAACCCCGCTAACCCCACCCCCTCCAAGTACCCCACAGCCGGGACGCCCCCCACCCCCCTCAACACACCCCCCCCCCCGGTCCCCAACACCCCGCAACACCCCCACCCCATCCCACACCCTCACAACACCCCCACCCCCTCCCCAACACCACCGCAACACCCCACCGCACTCCCCACCCACCGCAAACATGACAGACCCCACCCCCTCCCCAACACCCCTCGACAAACCCCCACCTCCCCCGCTCCCCACACCCGCAACACCCCCTCCCCAACACCCCCATCACACAACCCTCCCCATCCCCAACAACCCACCCCTCAACACCCCACCCCCCCCACACCAAGCCTTCAATAAAATCCCCCACCACCCCCTTTCCTCAACACCCCTCCCCCACACACTTCCACACCCCACCCCTCCGCCACCTGTGCCCCTCAAACGACCCCCATACCCACACAACCTCTCAACAACCCCACGCCCTCCCCAACACCTTTCAACCCCACATCACCCCACACCCCCCCTCCCCCACCATCCTTCACATCACCCACAACATACAACCCCCCCCTACCCCCTCCTCACAACGGCCCCCTCGCCAACACCACCCTACCCCCCATCAACAACCCAACTCCTCCCCACCCCCCTCAACCCCACCCCCCCCTCGCCCACCAGCCCCCTTAACACCCCACCCCGTTCCCCAACACCCCCCTCCACACCCCACCCCCTCCCCAACACAGCCTCAACAAACACACCCCCCCCCCTCCCAACACACCGCAACACCTACCCCCTCAACCCCTCCTCACATCCCTCAGCCAACCACCACCTCCACAACCCACCCCCCCTCCCCAACACCCCTTCAAAACACCCCATCCCCTCCCCAACACAAAAAACTGCCACAATCAACACCCCATCCCCCTCCCATACGAAACCCCTCAACACCCCCACCCCTCCCCACAGCCCTTCAACACAACAACCTCTTCAACACCCCACCCCCCCCCCCCCGTCCCCACCAACCCTTGCAACAACCGCACCCCTCCCCAATCACCTCAACAGTCCCCAAGCCCCTCCCCCACCCCCCACCCTCCTTCGCCCAACACCCCTCAATACCCACCCCCCTCCTCATACCCACATCCCCCTCCTGTTTAACCCCGTCCTCCCTCGCATCCCCCTCCCCATCCCCCACCCCCGTCCCAAGTACACCTCCGACCCCCTCCACCCTCCCGCCGTCACCACCCCACCAGAAAAATGTAAAGGTTGAGCCCTCCGCCACCCCCCCCGCCCCCAATATCCCTCCTCCCCCTCCCCCACACCCTCACAGCACTCCCCATCCCCCACACCCCATCCCCTCAGCCACCCACTCCCATCCCCCTCCCCCCCCCCATCCCCCTGCCCCACCCCTCCTATCCCCCTCTCCCAACAAACCCCCAGCGCGCCCCCCCTCCCCAACCGCTCCCCATGCCGCCACTCCCCGACTCCTCCCCAGCCCCCCTATCCCTTCCCCAACCACTTCCCCCCCTAAGACCCCGATCCCTCCGACCCATCACAGCCCCCCCGCCGCCTCACCACCTACCCCACATGGGTCGGGCCCCAGCCCCCCGCAACACCCGACCCCCCTCCCAAACACCCCAACCCTCCCCAACCCCGCCTCTCCCATGTACACATAAAAATATTGCATATCCCATATCTAGTTTTCAGCTATACAGCAATTACTCATATTTAATTAGGGGTCAATTGTACACAAATGCCCTTTTAAATTGGCCCACACCACATGCACTTTTGACCTAATTATTATTATCACACAAACGATGAATGCCAGACTAGTCTTTTTTCAGGTAGTGAAGAAACTTGCCTATCCAATGTACCGTTTCAGCGTACAAGCAATTATGCATTTTAATTAGCTTCGTTTACATACCTGAGCCGCATATATCCTTACTTTCAAATGGCAACAAGAAATGCGCACCTAATAGGCTTCCGTCTCAGTGAAGGAATTTGTGTATCCGATGTACCGTTTCAAAATTAACGCAATTTAAAAAACAAAAAATATTTTTGGCATAATTAATTAGCTCATTTTTCTACTTAATTTTTGCCTCTTCAGCCTCAGCCTCACTCGGCCCAGCTTCCTTTCAATCACACAAGTTACCATCATTATACGCCTTAAACGGACTCCTGAAAACGTGTACACAAGCCTTTTTTTTTTTTTTTTTTTTTTTTTTTTAAAAATATTAATTGTCATATTTTACGCCCAAAATGCCACTATGACCCATTATTATTCACACAAAAGGCATGCATAGTAATTCGTTCATGTACGAAGGAATTTTGCCTATCCGATGTACTGTTTCTAGATACCAGTAATTATGCAATTTAATAGCTCAGTTGCATACCTAAGCCGCTATATCACACACTTTCAAATTGCTAAAACAAAGTGCGCACTATGGTAGGCTTTCATGCGTTAAGGAATTTTTGGTATCCGATGTAACCGTTAAAAATTATAGCAATTACGCTGAATTTATTCAATCTTAATTAAGCTCATTTGCATATTAATTTGCCCGAATACGCCCGAAATCTAATCATTTCGAGACCTCTCTCTCCAGGCCCGCTCCCTTCCCCCAGTTACATCATTATACGCTTATAACGAACTCCTGAAAACTTGTACACAGCCTTGCGGAATTGTCGTAAATTATGCAAATTAGATACTTAATTAGCATATTTTTACGGCCAAATCTAATCAAGTCGAGGACTCATGGACCCGCCTCCTTTCCAAACCAAGTTTACACCTCCGTGCCCGTACGGACCTCCCAGATAAATCGTTACACAAACAGGTGAACACGGACGGCGACAGATCAGACAAGCATGTCAGACAGACAGACAGAAGACCGAAAAGTGATTAACTAATCTCTGGCCGAACACAGTCAGGCGAGACAAAACTTTGTGTGGTTTCAGTAAGGGTCCATTTCTTTAGGTCTGAACATGTTTTTCAATGCCATTATGTGCATTTAACCATTAATTTTTATCAGCCACTAAAGGATACTCTGATTTGCACCATTACATGTTAATTACCATCCCACGTGACCAATCACAGAGTGTTTAGATGCGATAGATCCATTACCATTCCCTTTTGCATCTCATCTCGTCCATCCCTCTACTTTGTTATTCACAACAGAGTTTAATACCAATATTTTCGGGCATGGTGGGGATACAACAAAGTAGGTTCCATACCTTTTTACCTCTATCAGCGCCAACTTACCTGGACAAGGTTCTTTGAAATCATACACTGCCCATAGGTCTTCAAGTAGTCTTGTACTATGGGGTGATCTGCTATATAAGACAATGATTTCCTGAAAGCAAGTATAGTACAGACAGAAAATGGACACAGATTAGCAAAATTGTTGAAAACATTTTTACATTTTATGTCATTGTTAAGTTGAACTGAATTTCAAAACAATATACACCTGGTCAAAAAATCCCCACCCCTCCTCTCATAGCATATTTTCACTGCACTAAAGAATAAATTTATATCCATATCTGCTCATTGTTGCAAATGGATTATTGTTCTTTTGCCAGGACATGTCTATCTACATCTCAGTCATCCATTACAACAATGGCGTAGCTAGATTTTGAGGGGGGGGGGGAGTGTCACATCTGAACCGACAGAAAACAGGTGGGGTCCAGGGGCCCACCTTAGGGCCCCTGGTAGGATCCAGAGGCAAAGCACCTGTGGGGTTCCAGGGGGGTGGCCCGAAAAATTTTGGGTATCATATGCTTTAAATGTCTTCTGAGGGCTAATTCTTGCACGATTTTGTAAAATTGTCGCATACGCGCACACTGACCATTGAACTTTAAACCTATACTTTGCCTGCAATCCGGTCTGTAAGCACCATGACCTGGCTATGCCATTGCATTACAATGAATGAATCAAGATTAAAAGCAGTTCTTGGCCATCTCCTCTAATATCCCCACCTGTAACATACGATCAAAAAGGCCCCTTAGCTTACTGAAAAATACCTGATGCAGCAACTTCCTTCCGACCGCATCAAAGTTAATATTTTAACAGAATAAAGCACATAGGCCTATCACTAATTGGCTTTATTCCGTCAATAAACACAAGTCGGCACTCTATATCTAGTCCTCTAATACGACAATCGTGATTTTACTGTGTATAAAGTATAGGAGGTGGGGATATACATGTAGAGGACTAGGTATAGAGTGCCGCATCACGTATAGCTACACTCTATATCTAGTCCTCTAATATGCCTACAATCGCGATTTTACTGTGTTGAAGTTATAGGAGGTGGGGATATTAGAGGACTAGATATAGAGTGCCGACTATTACTATTTTCTCTATTATCAAACAAGGTTAATTAATACACTGCCCGGAGGGCCAGAAAAGGGGATTTCTTTTGGGGGATCTTTAGATCAGCAAAAGAGGGGCTTGGTAGTTTTGGGGGGAAGAAGGTTAAACAAGAAAGAAGGAAGATTATAGAGTCCAAGATGGTCGAAACTAATATGCCTACAATCGTGATTTTACTGTGTTGAAGGTATAGGAGGTGGGGATATTAGAGGACTAGATACTAGAGTGCCGACTTTTACTATTTTCTCCATTATCAAACAAGGTTAATAATTAATACACCGCCCGGAGGGCCAGAAAAGGGGATTTCTTTTGGGGGACTTTATGATCAGCAAAAGAGGGGCTCAAGTGGTAGTTTTGGGGGGAAGAAGGTTAAACAAGAAAGAAGGAAGATCAGAGCCCAAGAAATAAGTTTTCACAGTCAAAACTAATATGCCTACAATCGTGATTTTACTGTGTTGAAGGTATAGGGGGTAGGCATATTTGTTTTTCCATAGACAACACACACATTTTTAATTCTTGATTTTCTTGACTCCATATAGGCCTATGGTCTGTCATTTTGATGGAATAAAGCCCATTAGTGGGGTATTGTGCTTTATTCCGTAAAATAATCAGAACTCTCCGATGCTCCCTTGGGAAATGAATTTCTTGATCTTCTTGACCCTATTTTCTATATTTTAGGGTATAGGGGGTAGGTATATTTGTTTTTCCATAGACAGCACACACATTTTTAATTCTTGGTTTTCTTGACTCCATATAGGCCTACGGTCTGTCATTTTGACGGAATAAAGCCCATTAGTGGGGTATTGCACTTTATTCCATAAAATAAAACTCTCCGATGCTCCCTTGCCAAATGATGAATTTCTTGATTTTCTTGACCTATGGTCTGTTATTTTGACGGAATAAAGCCCATTAGTGGGGTATTGCGCTTTTTTCCGTAAAATAATCAAAACTCGCCGATGCTCCCTTGCGAAATGATGGATACTGCACTGACAGTATCTATGCCCTTTGTATAACTTTTTTTCAGTAAGCTAGGGGGTCTTTTTGATTGGTGGGTATATTAGAGGAGATGGCCCAGTTCTTTACAGATAACGTGAGTCACAATGCAGGCACTTGGTTTTGAGGCGTGCTAGTGTGATTGCACTCAATAGCTCTCCTGAAATACCTTTTAGCGGTGATTTAGTGCACACCTCAATTTCTAATCCAGTGTAAGGTACTGTAGTAAAAACACTCCTACAGCACACCTAAACTCCAGAAGAGCTTTGTACAGCTCATCTGGCAATTTGAAAACCCAAGTGTCTGAAAATGGCAATCAGAGATTGAAAATGTTCACCAAGTTGAGACTTCTGTACACCACGCTTGTGTAATGGTAAAGATAAGGGTAGTCCCATACTCAATGAGCATTGGGGCATGCCATAAAGCGGCGCTACAAGCACAGCCTCAGCATTATGGAGTAGGGTGGCCAGTTCCTTTCTCTGCTGCCCGTACCTTCGCCAGTCTAAATAGACCAGCTACCCATTTAGGGCTGGATGAACTGGAGGTATCAAACTTGCAACCTTTGGGTAAGGAGGCGACCACTCTATCACTACGCTATCCCGCTACCTCTTGTATGTATGTCTGTAAAGATAATTACCACCATTTTATGATTGTGTTTAATGATTTGGAATGTCAATGGTGACCAGGAGGTATATTTGAACAGGCAAATTATGAGAACCTGGTCAAAATATGCCATTTTTCAGAATGTGTACTGCTTGTTTTCAATTTGAACTGAATACAATATGCAGTGCCACAGTAGTCATCACAAGCATATGCAACTTTAAACTTTAATATTGTATTAACTACTAAAAGGGGGATAAATTTTTCATCTTGATAGAATGGTCTTCACCCCAAAACCCCATCTGTAAAGTTTTCGCACTGATATTTCAACCCGTTTTTAAGTGAGAGCTAAAACCTGATTTTGTAATCCCCATAGAGTACTGTGTGAAGTTAATATTGGTCGACCAAATGGGGCATATTTTTGCTCATAACATCCACAGCAAACATCCCTTAGCCCTTAGATTTCACAGGGTAAATGAGGAAAATAGTAGCTTTCTTCTGATACCAAAATTTTGGGGTAAAATCTGGGGTCCCTGCGGACGAAGCTATTAGCGATCGGACCATGGACCTTTAATACCTATAGATTTAAAGCCACAATCAGTCATTTTTTCCAATTCAAAATGTCCATTTTGTCTCTAAATTGCTAGTGTTATATCAACACTTTGTTTGTGAAAACAGACACTTAAGCATTTTAAAGCGGACCTGAAGTGAAGATGCCATTTACGACTGTTTCTAGACCTTTAAAAAGTTGGATTCCGACTTTTATTAGTAAACAAAGCATAAAAATCATCATTTTCTTGGCAAATACAGCGTGTTACCCATAGTCACCGTTACAAGGGGTCTTTACTCTAACAACAAATTATCCCAATAACAACAGTTGTAAAAATGCACTTTGATGAAAAATAGGGCACGAATTTTTTTACCTTTTTTAAAAATTGCTGATAGTGGCTTTAATTTTTCACATTCACTACCACCCTGGCTTGTTTAGCATTAATTCGTAAGAGTGCTGTGCTAGTAATACAAAGTTTGCCAGTTTGAATCTGGCCAAGTGCATGTGGTTTTTTTTTTCAACACTTGCATGTGCTGGCCATCCCCAGGGGAAAGATTAATAAATATTTATTTAATATTCTATGTTGTTATTCTCGGTTTTAATATCAAATAAACTATAGAATGCAAAAACAAACTTGAATCTAAAAGAGCTTTACATAGGTGGTTTATTTGCTGTACAATCCTGCTACCCACTGAAAAATATAACCTATTATTATTTGAAGTATGTCCCACTCTTGGGGGGTCTTCAGCTCTCTTACATCAAATCACACTTACTTTGAACTCTCTGATTCTTTGGAATCTTTACTGGATGTTGATAATGCTATTGGAGACAGCGCTACATCTTGTTTCTCAACTAGAAAGAAAAAACAATTTAACAGTAAATTAGTGGGGTGTCATAAGATTGCAAACTGTATGATCAGTGCGATGTTGATTTCACATATCCAACATCTTAGTTGTTAGTTAACTTGCTATCGTAAGACAGATATAATGTCAAGATGAAACAGGTACAGATAATCACTCTGAATTCATTCATTCCTTTTACCACTTTTTTTTCCTAAAAAGGCTGCCTTGCATTTCCCCCCATAAATAACCACATTATAAGTGGTGGAGAATCTGGGTAATGATTTTGGTAAACTCTAACCAATACGTTGGATTGAAGTACAGAGGGACATAAAACTTCTTGACAGTGGCACAGCTAGGATTTTGATATGGGGAGGGGGGGCAGTGTCGCATCTGAACTGACAGAAAATGGGTGGGGTCCAGGGCCCCTGGTGGGGATCCAGGGGCAAAGGCCCGGGAAAATTATGGTTTATATGCTTTATATGCTCTTCCGAGGGCTAATTCTTGCACGATTTTGTAAAATTTACTTGTCGCACTCTGACCATTGAACTTTAAACCTATACTTTGCAGGAATTCCGGCCTGCAAGCGCCATGACCTGAATTCTTCAAGTGAACCAACAGGCTCAAATACTGGGGGGCTAAAGCCCCCCTACCCCCCTCTGGCTACGCCACTGCTTCTTGACATATTCTCTGGTCTTGTCACACTATGTTAGCAGTGGGTAGTAGTAGTACTGAGAGCTATCTATTGAAATACACACACAGTGCATACTAGGGTTGTATGATTTGTAATATAATACAATTTAACTTAAAGGTGCTTGTTCCGATCGCCTCTGGGACCCCCTGATTTAACCGGAAGTAGTATAAATTTTGATATCAGATGAAAGGCCGTATTTTCTCATTATCGTCCTGAAATTTCAGCTTCCAAATCCACTTCTTTGCAAAGATATAAACAAAAAACTGTCGTTTTAGTGGTTAACCATCAATATTAGCACAGTAGTGAATAGGGCCTCGCAATGTGCATTATCGCTTCTATTATCAAAACCGCAAGTTCGTTTCCCACGGTACTTGATGGTAAGTGTATTCAGGTGCCAGGCTCTCATATCAAGTGGAGAACAAGATACACATAAATTGGAACACCCACCTTTAAAAACAAAAGCTATGATCAGTTAACCCCTTAAGTTACTAATATTTTCAATGAACTCTCTGTGAGGCATCTTATCCAAGCATTCATCACATTCATCTGCTAAAATAAGAGTAGTAGACCTTTTCAAAACGATATTTACCAAACATGATGACTCCAATAAGTGTCTTAACGGGTCATCACATGCAACTGTTGGGCACATCACTTGTCTCATCTGAAGTATGAAGTAGGGACGCACGCGTACACCCAGTGCCGCCTTTCAGTTGCAATGCGCTTGTGCTTTACCTACGCGTGCGCTGAAAGTCGGTTCAATGTATACGCCCCGCGTCGCTACTTCATACTTCGAGCTGGACAAAGTATATGCATATTATGCCCATCACTGTGAAGCATTTGACACTTGTGAATGTATGCAAGTGTATAAGGACACTCTCGTACATTTTGCTCCAAACATTTCCGATGTTCATTTGAAAGGTCTATTAAAGTTGGTAAAACACAAGAAGAATGTTAAGTGCACTAAGTCATGATTGTTCCTTTAAATCGGATCTCCCCACATCAAGGTCTATGCATCAAGTTCACATCCAAATGCCTGTGGTGATAGAATATTTCATTAATAGTAACTACAATCATTATTGTGATGTACTTATCATTAATCACATCAAGTGAGGTGCAAGAATTAATTCATTACTGGTCCTTTAATCATTATCTTGTTAGTTATTAGAGGGATCATGACAACCTACATTCAACTGTTAAAATCATACAAAGCTATACTATAAAAACACTTCAGCCTATTAGGGGTGATTTACTTCAACAGTCAAATGCAAAGTGCATCAAGTTAATTCTTATGCTCCTTTAAAATCACCCCACAATGCTATATACCCAACCATCTGCTAGCACCCTCATGCTACTACAATAGGGGTACAGGAGGACACTACGCCCGCTTCTCATTTCTTTTTCATCTGCATAGAGACACCACTCTCATTGGACACGGGAGGGTGTCTCCCTGTATACAAACCCCGAGCTGGGGTTTGCTTGTAGCTGTTTACAGCACTGAGAGGTTTGGGGGGCTGGCCTGGGTAAATGGATGGATAATATATATTACATACAACTTCTAGTTAACGAATAAACGATAGTTAGAATGAAAATAATCTACTTAGAGTTGGAAAAATGGTATTTATATAATTGACTGGCTTTGAGTTGATACAAGAATATACTGCACCTTCGCTTAAAAAAATATTTTAGGAGTCGAAAGACGAGGATACAATCATTTTTTTCTAGTGATGCATATATCTGTATCATCGAAAAAAAGCCATTCAATATTATTATTATTATTTAAATATCATGCTGACACAAACCAAACCTGCGTTGACAAGTGTTGTAGTCCAAATGGCGAGTCTTGATCAACATGATCAAACACCCCAGTCTGCCAGTCTGAACATACTTGTTCAATGATGGCGTTCGCACTCAAAATGCCCTGATGCGATACAAGATAAAACGACTCTGTATTGCATCGTGTGGACTTTTTACCAAAACTGTATGCAATCAGATTCTTTGTGTGCCACTTGGAAGCCTGATATAATAATAATTGTTTATTGATCAAGTTTAATATGCATGTTCCAGCCCAGTCCCACAATTTTCAATTCAATTTAACTGCTGATGTAACTCAAACCATCAAAACATTGTATTGCTGGAAATTTGAAACATTATTTGAACTAATCAGTGTCCTTCCAATTCAAAATTGCTAAATGATATACACTAAATGATCTTTTTTCCTGTTTTAGTTAAACTTTTTAATTACATAATATTTTTAAAACTTTATAAATGCTTAAATAAATATTGTGGTCCACGACCGCTAGTGTTCCTCCCTACCGTCGTGGTTTGTGATGATAGGTCTCTAAAACCACACCCCTAAATAATATAACATTGATAACTGCATGCTACACATACCATCTTCAGGGAATGGAATTGTCCATGTAAGAAGCTGCGGAATTTTCCACTGCTTGCAGCGCTGAGTAGTGATCCATTCATGATGTAGTCTGGAGAAACGCCTCTCTACAATTTCAGCTTTCTCTGCTCTGCTCCAGTTGGGCTTTGTACTTCTCAACAAGTGACCCGCTGACTTTAAGCTGATAGAGGGGCGGTCTTTATCAACCGCTGGGTGCATTGATGTCATCATCAGACTGTAAAGATATCAGTAAGTGTGAAAGAGTTACTTTAAAAGCAATACCATGTATTAGTACCGGACTAAATCTCTGTAAGTGCTCTGGTTTTTTGTAGTTTACCTGCACGCCACTTACTAAATTGAAAGCAATGTTTTTTTTTGTTAAAACCGTTTTTTTTTAAAAAAAGTAAAATAATAAAAAAAATCTGCAATGAGGGCAAAAGTTTTGCTACAGTAGATTATATCCTTTCCTATTATGCGCCCAATTGGGCTATTTTTGGGCCCATCGGTTTAGGGTAAGGGGTAACACTTTTTGAGCATAATTTCAAAACCTAATCCCAATGTCTAAATTATTATTCGTCTATAAATAAACAATATTTTTTATAAGAATGTGTGATTTTAAATTATATTTGTGTAATTGGGTAGTTTAATAGCCTTTTACGGTAATAAATGGCATTTTTTTGGGTCAAAATTTAGCAAATTTGGTATGTTGCTTTTTAAAATCCGTTTAGCCATAACACATATACATGCTGAAAATTGAGCTAATTTTGTTTTCTTGTAGAAGACGACAATGCTGGTCAGGTTTTGGGAAAGTTAAAAACCCCCTTTTTGTTACATTTTAGTAAAGTCTAATAATTATGGCAATTTTTTCCCAAAATGCTAAAAAATCGAGAATGTTTAGCATGTTGAATAGTTACTGCCGATTCAACTTATTTTGGTGCCCCTTGGTAGTACAGTATGGCTCAAAGTTATTTTAGAGGTTCATTGTACATACAAAGTACACCATAAATTCAGGTACAAGTCAGGAAATGCAAATATTAATGGTTTGCCATGGTAACCATTAACCACGTAGCTGTGAATGACTAAAGTAGAAAAATAGTTCAGGACAATAACTTTGAAGTTATTTCTACCCCTGTCATTGACGCACATGGTTGACATTTAGAAACCATATCCTGATCGGTACCGGTCTCAAAGCACTGTACTGTTGCCATGGAAACGCGCCAATCTGCATAAAAACAGTGATTTTAGCATGTGAGAGTACGGCTGATTTAACACTATTTTTTCGTGCCCCTTAATGGTACCGATTGCCCGTGAGCCGTCCCCCGTTACCGTGCATCCCCCCCCCGGATCCTCCACATGACCATGGTTGTATTCTATATGGTCTAGTAAACCAAAAAATGAATGTAACTTTTAAAAAATTGGTGGATGCATACCCCCGATGACGTCATTTTGATGAACGTCATTCAATGTTGGAGAAAAATATGTCAATTTTCATTATTTATTTCTTTGCTATTCGGA
>JAMKCH010053048.1:0-60233 GCA_023653785.1 Ophioderma brevispina
CTCTTGCGATCCCGCCAAAATCTTCTGAAATTATATAACAACGTTAGGAATTTCGATTAAATTGATATTTGAACTACACTAACGCTGGGGTTGTGTCAAGGCGTTTTTCTAATTACTTCAGTTCAATTCACTGGTTAAGTGGTACGCTCGTTTATGATATCAGGAAGGATTACGCACTATTAATTGCAATGCCAGACTTACGAATCGCCTGTGGTGATTGGTTAACATCGAAGTTTTAGTTACTTTTCACTGACTTCCTTTCTAGCGTATGAAGGGGAGGGGTCCAGGTTCACGTGGACCCAAGACTCTTTACCAAAAATCAGTTGCACATATTTGTTTAAAAGTTCAAATCGACCATGGCATTTTTATCTATTAGTATTTAAGCATTTTGTTGGCGCTATTCAAAATTTGTTTGCCCCTTGAATCGTACTGGAGTAAGTTTTTAACATTTTATTTCAGTAATTAAAATGTTATTTATGTTCTCCTATTATGAGCCAAATTTTATGGAAAAGTCCTTCATATTTTGGTGGAAATATTTTTTGTCGTGACATAAAAATTCGGGGGTTTTTTTCACCGGGACAACCAATTTTCAATTTTTACCCTGTTATATGGTCGTGTTGTGTACCGGATTTTGGTTAACAAAATCCAAGAGCAAAGTAGTTTTCACTGGGTCCACATGAGCCTTTCCCCCTTAAACACCAACGGGAGTGCAAAAACACTTATAAGTGTTAAGGATTGACCCAATTGTGCACGACTGAATTTATAAATATTTGAAAAATCAATATGGGGAAAAGGCTTTAAATCGTATATTAAATCCTCCAAAAATCTAGACCGTCGCGAATTAATTTAAACAAATAGCAAACATGATTAAGACACGGATTTATAACAGGAAAGCGGCTATAAAGAATAAAGCGATCAGTCATTGTAGAATGAGGTAAAGCTCTATACGGTATTTCTTCTTCTATAGTAATGCTATCTTATTGCGACTGCAACATAAGACAAATGGATCAATCACATCAATGCTGCAGGCGAAATGCGTCTGTTGCACTAATAAAGGTAATCAAGCTTACTACTACAGCCTATTTACCAAAATGCATTTCTATAGAACGATGATACAAGAGAGGGTTGACCACTGACCGCCTCTTATCGTCTGCGCGTCCTGCAATTTAAATCGGTGTAAAATTAAGAAGCAGTAACCCGTTTAGTATGATGTCTATTGATAAAACACGTGCACAGGCAACATTTGTTATACAGATTCTTTCCAGTTTCCGGATAATCCTGGCATCTGGAGAAAAACTACAGCCATGCACGATCCACGCATTACTGACATTAAATTGATGATACCCCGGGGATTGGTTTAATTTTCGAAATAAATTGTGCTCACATTTAAACCTGTAAGCCCTACTTACGATTATCCATAAATTTTCAGAGACTTTCAGCCCGCCCTTCCTCCATACATCCAGCTTCTGGTTATTTTTATTACAATAGCACCTATTACACTCAAATTATTATTACTGACTAATTAAATTTCAACAACACAGGAAGGCCCGATCATCTTTCATTACCTCATCTCCTCCCAGTCACTGAGCTACACAGGTCCGTCTTTCCATGCCCAGCAACACTAAATGTTTGGTAAATTTTTTTTGAGTATGTCCAATCTCGCGGAGCACTCTAACAATTACCATTACGGGTACTAACAAGGATTTACAATTCCCAATAGATCGGAAGAGAGAGCACACGCCTACACCGAGGCTGACACTAAAGTTATTGCACATCAGATCACCCTACCGGTTATTTAATAGGAATGATGCGAATTAACGAATGAACAAATTAGAAACAGTTGTATACCAAATTGACGCGTACTTATCCACACATGAAAAGTGCATTCTCGTGAGGCAGTTAAGGTAAAAACTTCCCCTCAATATGGAGCTCTTTCTAGATCAAATTTGACTACAAACAGGTACAAAAGTGAATAAAAAAGGAACCAGTTTTAAAAGGGACACATTCTTTTTTTTAATCTAGCTAAACACTTGTAATTTAAATCAACAAACTTATCTCCCTAACGTTTGCAATAGTATTTCCATGCCAAAGCCAATCCATTATAACACATGGGTGTTTTCACAGTAAAGGTACCTATCAGGCTGCTGAAATTCATTTTGTCCAATTTTGAAGATGTGGAATACTGATTATATAACTTTTCAATAACTTAAGTTAAGTAGGAGAGATAAAAAAAGTTAAATAAGTGTTTGTGTTAGTGACCACCTTTTTATAACAATTTTTGAGCTCTAAATGTTCACTTTCTTGCGATGAAATTGTACACAAGTATTGATTCTAAAAATAGTGGTATGAATAATATTAACTGATTTTTGATAGTTTTGTTGCTAAATGAAACATTGCATTAGCTCATATTTGAGTAAGACATTAGAACTCAGTTCATTTGACATAACGGTTGTAATCATTTGTAATTTTTTTTAAAACTACAGATGTGAATATTTTAAGTACACACCAGCTCTTGCTCCCATTTCATCCATGTGTCAAATGTAACAACATTACCCACTGTAAGATCATTTTCAGAACATTAAGGTAGAAAATTAATAGTTCTTTAAATTAAAATTTATCTCTTACAAATAGAGGGTGACATTTGAACAAAAAAGTAACCAAGAGAGTAGTTTACAAAATTTTTGACACTGTGACATTTTGGGTACCTTTACATACGAATTGGGTATAACAATCTATATTAGTATCTTGGAAAAATGAGCAAATCCAGATGCACTACTTAATGTATATTTTTGAATTAATAATTTATACATCTAATTCGCATATCGTGTATAGTAACATGAAACATATATCGTTCAGTGCGACCTATTCGGGAAGCTTCCAACCAAATCTAATAAGCCCGTCGACTTTTTAAAAAAATATACAAATTTTAAGTAGTTGCTATCAATTAAGCTAACGCTTTTACGGCAGTTTCATTTTGAAAAAAAAAACATTCTTTCATCAAAATGGGATACCTAACCTGAGCCTGGACTTTGTGGTTTTGGCCCTACTAAATATTATTTTATAGTTTCAATTTCATTCTTCGACCTCTGTGGTCAAGATTATCAATAGAAGGTTATCATCAGCGATAACCTACACTCATTATCAAATACATATAGTTACGCTTGATTTACTTTTGATCTTTTGATTTTCCCATCCCTTGACATAGCAGAGGAACGTCCGCAAGCACTGAATCACATTTGGTAGTACAAGGCCAAGGTATTTATACCCAAATATTGTTTTTTTGCCATTTTCCCAAGGCACAGGGCCACCAGTGGGCACTAAATGATATGGGTAGTAGCATCTTTGTGATAACCTATATGATGACCCTCACATTTGGATGGAATAGTCACCTCATAGAAAAAATGCATCGCGGTCTGCCGACCCGCAAGTGTCGTCTGCCAATCGCGGGTTTGTGAAATGCTGCCAAAGGTCACATGAGGTCACCAACATGTCACCCCACACGCCCCCTCCTTTCCACAAGTTATATCCCGTAGCCCTTACGGACTCATACAGCATGCCACATATATTAATGGTTAATATTTTGACCACAGACACACACAGGGAGAAATACACCCAATGGTTTTTTTTCAATCTAATAATATTAGTGCTTAATTATATACATAGTTCATGCTTTATCAATTCAAGCATCAGCACAGTCTGGCTCTAATCACGGCAGTAGAAAATGCAAGGTAGTTCGTCTTTACTTTTCATTTTGACGCAATCGTTAATGTGTTGCGGGCGGGGGCTTGGGACATTTCTTACTGAACAAACTTTTTCAGTTTTTCATAATCTTAAAGTCTGGAAACTCTTGACTGTAGTTAGCCATGTGGTGGACTGTCATTCCAAAATCCTTAGGGAAAGTGGTTTTGTGAGATGGCGTGTCCCTTGGATGAGCCCCAGCATATGCACCAACGGAAGTACAAACCATTGACAAGGAGTTCAAACAGCTATTAGGCGCATGTGTATACCAATGTTTTTAGACTTCTTAAAGGGGTGCGATTTGCAATTGACAGCCGTCCCACTCCAGTGCAGTGAGTGAAGTTTATCACGCCTGGAGGCCATAAGGACAAATTGTTACATAAACTGTAGAAAATGTAAGAAGTCTGTGCTGTTACAAATACTCCCATGGGATCAAAGAGAGAAAAGATGCTTGCATAAGACATTGGTTACACGCCCACATTGCTGGACGACCGTAGTAAAATTGATTTCTGCGCAGTTAATAGTGTCTAATTATACCTTCAATACTCGGGGATATGTCAGTGCAAAAGTTGCACATTTGATTGAAATTAATGAATAAAATGTCATCAAAATTTCCTTCCTAAATAGCAGATGGACCAGGTAGTGTACATCATGAAGCATTGACTCGAGGAAATCAAATTTCCACTGTTGGATATCCCAGTAAATCCGTCGGTTATGCAGAGAATAAGTAAAAGACACTACCAAAATTACGTTTCAACTGTATATAGTTAATAACAATGGCTCTGAATTTCCAGAGGATAACAAAGGATTTCAGTGACTCATCACCAGATTAAGATCGAGCTAATTGTTTTATTGACGCAAAGACCATAGATCTCGTCCTCTTTCACGAATAAATAAATCTTAAGCTTCTACTGTGCGTTCAGTAACTTCATGACCATATATCTCATCATTTTTCCGAAAGGAAAAGGAAGCAAAGATTAACAAAAAATAATCAGGAAAGAAGTTGTGTGGCAGACTGTGACCAACAGTTTGAGCAGAAAACAACAAAACTTAACTTACAGTAACTTGTCGCGTAACACCATGTCATTTTCATTTACCGTGTTGTTAGCATAGGTCGCTAGACCCCTTCTTTTGTTTTTTCTTAATATTGGTGGAAAATTGAATAGAAAGGAGTCCCGTAGTAAGTTATGGATCTTGGTTTGCACAAAAATGTAGGTCACAGCTTACCAAGCAACATTGGTCCACGTGAGTTGTGTTCACATCGTTTCTTTTTCAAATAATGATTGAAATATACAGTCAAAATTATTGAACTCACAGTAGAACTTCGAATCGAAGTTTATTTTTACGCGAACACGAGGCCAGCTCAATCCAAACTGGGTAGACGTTCATATGAAGTCCCAAGGTATCCAAAGGATTTGCCATTGATTCCGTCTACGCTACTGATGCACAACATCATACAGTACATGACCGGAATCAAAGGCAATACCTCATTTGCTTACTTGAGACTTCTGTGGAAAAGTCTACCAAAAATGGGCATGGTTGTTGTGGGAATGTCCATAAGTACTTATAACGCCTGAATCTATTCAACGCGGTGGACAGAACAAAGAGCAACCAAAGGCTCTGCAGTTCCAAATAAACAAAGGGGAATATGACGTGCTTTGTCCGCTGAATAGCAAATGGAATTTACTTGTCAATAATGCCATTATTGCTTGAGTCAATGCAGCATCCTTGGTCAATGATATTCAGAAAAGAATGAAATTGCATTTTATCATTTTCATGAAAATGGAAACCTTTACAATGGCCATAACAATAACTGGTAATATAAATTTATTACTGTTAAGGGAAAAATGTTTACTTCTGCGAAGTATGTAATTCAAATGAACAATTTTTCTTGAATCCCTGGCAAAAACAATAGATTTGGTTAATGTGATCATTAGGATATGAAAAAGGAATTGCCAATAAGGATTAAAAGAATACGGTGGACGTGAATACAACAGACCACAACAGAAAGTACTTTAGGATAAAACTTTCCCCAAACTTTAACTGCAAATTATATTAAAGGGGTTTCTGGATTACAAGTGGTTGAGTTTCAATATACACTATAGCAGTTGAAAAGTTTTTAAAACGTTTTCTAAAATACCCCCAATGTCATTTGTCTTTCTACCTAACGTGATAATCGGTGGGCAGGATGTTAGTGTTGCGGAAGACACAGTCTGATATTCACTGCATAATCTTTGACGTCAAAAACAATACCTGTAAGATGCATTATGGCAGATTTTAAATAAAAGGTGAGACTAGGTTTTGTTACTACAGCAGATTGGATATCCGATGTTCACGAAGCGCATTTTAATGCATTTGTTTCTGCATGATCTTTGGCCTACTAATATAATAACTCCAATCCAACTAGGTAATATTCAAGAGTGAATTAACAGTAATTCTAACTACTCCGGTACTGCATTCTCTTCTACTGGGGCAACATGGGTATTAATATGATGTTACCATTGGCAAATCTTGACTGGATTTAATATTCGTGCCCGGTCTGATCCGAAGAGGTTTACTTGTATTGCTTCATTTTTGGTGTAGTTAATAACTTTTCCTAGGTTAAAAAAATCTCCACCTGATTAGAGCTAAAAAATGTTCAATTGGAATAACAGGTCAAGAAAAAATGTGTAGGTGGGTGTTTTTTACTTTATAGTTCAGTTATTTTTAGTCAATATTTTTCCATCCAACGCTCTTGATATATGGGCAATTGGTACAATAACATTTTACGCAAGAAATCAATTGCTTTCTTTTAAAACTTTATTGAGGAGTTTAGTTCAGAGTTTTGAGCCAAAATTCAGTTTGTTTCACCACCTGGTTATTATTTTACAATCTATCACCTTGAAGGGGGTGTCCCCCTCTGACTAGGATTAGTATGTTTTTCCGCCCCTTAAAGTTGCACATTAGCGTGTACTGGCTATTTTCAAAGTGGTCGCCATTGTTTTATGAAAAACGTCATTGTAAGTTCATTTAGATAGGAAATTTATCCGGACTCAACGACATAACGGTTTTTACCTTCCTTAACCGTAAGAATCCAGATGAAGGAGGCCTGTTTGTTAAATGGTGGGGTGGGGTGAGGTGGGGGTAATAAATGAGATGTAGTACAGAGTGCAAGAGTTGCTGGAAGCTAGTTTACCATGTAATCTTCACCTATTCACCCAGTACCCCAAGATGGCTACTCACTCTAGCCAGGCCTGAGAACACAGAGTCCTATAAGAGCTCATTACTGGTTCGTTTCGTCCTATTGTTCGTTTTTAAACTTTTGCAAAATTTTAGACCTAAATATATCCAGATCTTGCAATGATGTTTTCATTCGATCATGTTTACTCTTGAGTCAATTTCTGATATTTTTCATTACCTTCAAGGTTTGTGTATTACCGTGTTGTGGTCGTTTCACAATTGGATGGGGTGGGTGATGTGAGGGAGGTGTGAAATTGTGTTGTGCACGGATTTGTCTCGTTCATACACGTCACAAGGTGTCAACACCTAGTAACCGTTATGGTACTGTGTAAACTTTGAAATTTTAGCCACTCCTCTGGATACGCCGTACAAATA
The DNA here is from genome assembly GCA_023653785.1 of Ophioderma brevispina. Classification (NCBI taxonomy): domain Eukaryota; kingdom Metazoa; phylum Echinodermata; class Ophiuroidea; order Amphilepidida; family Ophiodermatidae; genus Ophioderma; species Ophioderma brevispina. The sequence continues at coordinate 7,333 of JAMKCH010053048.1, forward strand.
ACTATACGTCTTAATTTGTGCTACGACCACTCTTTGTAAAGACCACTGTTTTTCATGTATCCTATCAAAGGCAGTAATTGGAGGCCACTGATGTGTAATAGTCTGTCTGTAGCAATGGGTGTCTGCTTAACAACAAATCCAGGTTTTATCGCGTATCTACGCAAATTTTTGTAAATTTGTGAGAAATAGTAATTGCAATCTTGCAGGAAAGACTTTGACTGATTTGATTTTTTTTTTTTTTTTTGGCATTGAATTTAAGCCACTTATGAAGTCGGTGTCATATCGATCAATCTCCGACAATTCTATATTCATTCAGGTACTGTTGCTTCAAAACGCTCAAATTTTCACAACACAAAACTAATAAATGTGGCCTGAAATGCGAGTTTTGAAGTTTTGGGTTGTATTTTCCGTTCTATATCCTATTTTTTCAGCAGATTTTGTCTGATCTCTGAAGTAATTTTAGCAAAAGAACTACTGCCGATTGATTTCCCTCCTTGATGCGAGAACATGGTGAGTTTGTAAGATTGTTCATATTCCTACTAAGGCTCATAATAACCTACAATAAAGGCACGTTTATCTGATCGGTGTGCTTGTAACTCCGCAAGGGAGATGTGGACCAAACAAGCACATGTTTCCTATGATTACAACTTCATTCATATCTGTTCAATATCTCATTATACAGTTTTAAATTGAACGTAAACACATTTGATTGGTACTATCAAAGATATTCCTTCACAGTTCTAGCACGCCAGCTAGTGCCAGTCATTTCTTAGCAGAAAAACAAGCTGCAACAAGTTTTTTTTTTTTCTACCTTACTTGTTCTGCGGGGGAGGGTTCACAACCAAAATAAATATACGGGGGTGAATATGCTTTTAAAAACGCCGGATGTTTAATTATTGTCATCTAATTAAACAATCTCGCCAAAGATTTAAATTTAGGCACTATTGGATTCATGTTTAAACGTGTCGTTTTGCTTTAAAATCGCGTTTTATTTCACAGAATAGGAATGAGTCTATGACGAGCCAATCGGAGCCATTAGGGTCAAATTCACTCATTACTGCAACGTTAAAATGGTATATCAGATTCCACGGGAAAAATTTTTTTTTTTTGAAGTAGAGGTTTGTTCGTGTAAAATACAGCACAGAAAATCTTATGTTGTAATCGGGCGGACCCTTAAGCCAGAATTGAACTGCTACAGAAGCAGTGTAGTATATAGAACAAAAACAGAAAGGCCTCGCTCGCAAGGGTTTAGTTTCACACGAACTAGTCCAAGAAATAAGGATGTTACAACGGTTAGTAGGAAATGAGGATGTCTCACCTGAAAAACCTTGATATGGTATGGTGTGTAAAAACTTAGATTGCTCTAACTCAGGGGTGTCCAAAACACATGCGGCCCGCTAAGAACGCTCACTGCGACTCCGCGAGGTACTTCCCATAAAAATTAAAATGATAAATATCTAAAATTATAGATTTGAAAAACGAGCCATTTGAATTAGGTCAATTTCCTCAATCGGAAACCGAACTTTTTAACATTGTTGGAAATTAGTCCAATTTCATCGCTCTGAACCAAAAATTTTCTAAAATTTGCTAAAAGGTGGCCCTAAAGGTCTAAAAAAAGACATTTGTGTTAACTTTTGACGCAAAATCTGCATCTCTTCTATTGGTATGGATCACTTTTTGGCAAATATTGGGTATAATATGGGTCCCACTTCCATACATTGTAGGCACATCATTAACCAAACTTGAGAGCCCCAATTACTTGTTTGCGGGCCCACATAGTTTGGATTCAACCAATGGCGGCCCGTGTCAAAAAGTTTGGACACCCCTGCTCTAACTCAATACTCAAGAACAGGTGGATCTTCAATCCATAATTTGGTCTGCTCGTGGTTATCTCCTCCGACTACCGGGCCGATTGTTGAATATCTTTAACGACATGGTTTTGCCGCAGTATATGTGTATTCAACTGGTCCTGATATGGGGAAAAGTAAATTCAGTTGCATTTTATTAATTTTCAAAAATGTGGCAAGGTTTTTTAGGGGAAGAACGGTATATGATTTTCATAATTTATTATGAAATTTATACTTAGTTTTTCTCTTCTCTCCCCTGATGGGGACTACGAAATAACAGCTATGACCTGCCCATGGTCAATCGTTCTCCGAGTGAACAAGTATGAATTAGCTTTTATATCTACCAGAGAGGCCGACAAACGCCAGTCCTGAAAACAAAGTGGCTTTCGGCCGGATTCGAACCTGCAATCTGCTCACGACTTGCTAGCATTAAAGTCTTTACGCCGAGGGCGACGCTATGAAGGATGGTGTATGCAAAATTATTTGATACGACTAGACAAACTTCCGAGGGCGCTATATGGAAAAAGCTATTGATGGCTTCCCCCCCCCCCCCCCCAACGCCCCCCCGCTGAGATGATAACCTTGTATTGCTTATACATTGTAGACAAAAAATACGAAACTCTTTAATTGGCTAATTACATCATAACATCTTATTAATGACCACTCCAATCGGCGGCATTGGCCATTAATATTGGTTGTTCATACTCCCCCTAAAATGGTATCAAGTTTTATGCGAGAATATTTCTACGGGAAATGTTACTTAACTTACTTTAGACCCTTTCCTTAGGCATCGATGGAAGCACCACGACCTATGAGCACTGTTGTTCCGCAATAGGTCGATCGTAATCATTATATTTTAGGAAAAGTAATTGGCTTATATTTATTACGGCGTGATTTTGAAGATCGTTTTCTAAGTACTGATAATATTTTTCCTAGACGTCTTTAAAAACTTAAATGGCGAACTTAAATGAATGCGAAATGCATGCTGTTATTGAATGTGGGTCACTTTTGCGGCTGATTTCTATTAGGACGATAAAACAATTATTTAAAAATTATGCAATGCGCTAATATGCGAATTTTAAAAGCTATTTGCGCAGTCTTCGTAGACATGATATCGGACACTGCTTGGAGTTCCCAACTGATAAGATTAATAACTATAACGAATTCATCTACCGTTGAATTGCACCCAAGTGCCACTGACCACTATGTTCTTAGTTGCCATCCCGTTATAGTAGTAGGAATTTCGATACAATCGTTTATATAAACTAAATAACCGATGCTAGATTTGCATGAAGGCGTGTTCTAATTAGTTCCATTCAGTCCAGTGGTTCGTAGTGATATCAGGAAGATCCCGCCAATTACTTGCAATGCCAGACTTGCAAGCCGTGTCCTGGGTATTGATCACTGTCACTGGACGCGCCTTAAAAGGAGAGTTTTGCAAAGAAAAATATTCCGACACACTAAAATACCCCCATACAACAAATACTTCCGCCTATTTTGAACATGATTTGGATATTGATTCAATGATTGGTGAAAACTGTCAGAGAAGTACTATATTTTTTTTTTACTGCTGGCTGGTTGCAGTCTCTCCATTGCCACCGCTTCATTGTGCACCTCAAATGTATGTAGTAGTCTTGAGAAAAAATACATAAAACAAATCTGTGGTCTGCAACTACAAATATACTACACAACTGAAACGCTTCTACACTCTCCCTAAACTTATTGATAGAATAGATATGGTGCATTACCAGTTTTGGTTTCGGTTTTTTAGACTCATTCATTCCACTCACCGCTTAAACGCTTAAACTCCCTCTTTCCAATCCCCTTAAACGCTCCCTCCTCTTGCGATCCCGCCAGAATCTTCTGACAATTATACAATAACATTAGGAACTTCCATAAATTGTCTATTTGAATTACACTTACGCTAGGGTTGTGTCAAGGCGTTTTTCTAATTACTTCAGTTCACTCCATGGTTAAGTGGTACGCTCGTTTATGGTATCAGGAAGGATTACGCGCTATTAATTGCAATGCCAGACTTACGAATCGCCTGGCCTGACTATTCATTCCACAGAGTGGTTAACAAGTTAAACCGATGTTTTAGGTTAACTGTTCGCTGACTTCCTGCAGTTCCAGAGAATGTGTTTTTTACCTAGCATATGAGGGGAGGGGTCCAGGGTCGTCGTGGACCCAAGATATATTTGCCTAAATATCAGTTGCACATATTTTGGTAAAAAAATCAAATCGACCATGGCATTTTTTATGCTAATTAGCATAAGCATTTTGTTGACGCTATTCAAAATTTGTTTTGCCCCTTAAATCGTACTGGATTAAGTTTTTAACATTTTTATTTCAGCAGTTAAAATGTTATTTATGTTCTCCTATTATGAGCAAAATTTTATGGAAAAGTCCTTCATTTTTCATTATTTGGTGGAAAATTTTTTGTCGTGACATAAAAATTCGTGTTTTTTTTCACAGGGACAACCAATTTTCAATTTTTACCCTGTTATATGGTCGTGTTGGTGTACCGGATTTTGATTAAAAAATACAAGGGCGAAGTAGTTTTACTGGGTCCACATGAGCCCCTTCCCCCTTATAAACCAACGGGAGTGCAAAAACACTTATAAGTGTTAATGCTACAGTCACACGGTCAAATACGTATGCTGCGGATTTTTTATATTTTTTATCCGCAGAAAATCACTTAAAAACTGCGCAGAAAAGTTAAATTAGCCATGAAATACGGATAATTGCGGATGAATTACGGATAAATACGGACATTTACGCCTAAATGAAAAACAATTGCGGCAGGTGACGTCTAATTTTTACGGATGCTGCGGATAGTTACGGATGACTTTCGTATGACTTACGGAGACTTGCAGAGACTTATGGACAGATACGGAGACTTACGGAAAGATGTGGTTTAATTTCGCGTCCGCATTCTCCGATTTCCATCAGCAGCGGACGCGACGCCATTTCAGTCGCATTTTGGATGCCAAGAGGACAAGTTCTGCTCTATTTTTCACAAATATCTCTAGATTGTGTAGGACTGTCTACAAGATGTCTGGCAAGTCACGAAAAGTTCCGCCCAAGAGGGTTCAAGAAGAAGACAGTTCTGATGGCGAAAGTCTCTCAGGGACATCAGAGTACATCCCACCCCACCCAGCCCACCCAGGGGAAATGGCAGAGGTAGAGGACGTGGAAGGGGACGTGGAGGACGTAAACGTGGTAGTGCCCCAAGTACCAGCAGAGACAAAAGAAAGCGTCAAGGTAATTTCCCAGTTATTTTGGTGTGTTTTTTTTTTTGGGTGGGGGTGGGATTGAGCATGGTGTAAACTGTTGTGCTATTTTATTTGTTCTTCATTTCAGGTATGGTCATTTTAATTTTTACAATATAATAATGATAATTATATTCTGTATATTTTCAGACTCTGGCAGAAAGGAAGGTGATGATGGAGATGAAGCCAACCAGGAGGCCAGCCAGGAGGCCAGGTAGGAGACCAGCCAAGAGGCCAGCCAGGAGGCCAGTCAGGAGACCAGTCAGGAGGCCAGCCAGGAGGCCAGGGAGGAAGGTCATGATGATGGGCAAAAGAAGCAGCAGAAACGGACCAAGTCAGATGCGGTGCAGCTCACCCCAGAGCAGGAGACTAACATAGCTGACTGGTTAAAGAGCAATCCATGGCTATGGTGCATTAACGTAAGTTTTGATATGCATATTTTCTTTCAGAAAATCAGCTCAAAACAGAGTACTTTTCAAATGGGGTTTAGGGGTCTTAGTACTGTAATCACTTAATGTTATACTGCTTTCAAAAGTTCATCTGAAAATTTATTTATCACTTATTAGTTTCTGTAAAAGTTATATCTACTGTATTTTCTTAACTTACAACTTTAAATCATGCAAAAGAACACCTCATGTTATTTTATTTTTTGACAGTTTAAGTACTTTCTCAAAAAAGTATTGTGTCTTAATATTTCAGCATACCATTTTTCTTGTACTCCTACACATGTATATGTTTATTTTATTTGTATGTTTCAGGAGCCAGACTACAAGCTCAGGGAAACAAAGGCCAATGGGTGGATAGACAAGGCAACCTCCCTTGGTATAAAAAGCAAGCAACTTCACACCAGGCTGAAGACTCTGCGAGATCAGGCGACCAAGCTCATGAAGCTACGACCATCAGGTGCTGGGGCGCCCAAGAAACTGACAGCCAGGGAGCAGTTGAGCATAGACAACTTTGGGTCATGGCAGACAGGGTTGTCAGGAGGCCTGGGAGGGACACTCTCAAAGTAAGTTATTTGGATTACCTATATTTTATGGGGTGGGAGGTTTTTACTTAGTAAAATGTTTTATTCCAAGGTGGTGGGGTCATTATTTTTAGCATATTTTTGCTGATTATGCTTAATAATTTAGGTAACATATTGTTTAACATTTTTAGGGGGGATTAATTTGGTGTGTTTGAGATGGGAATATATCATTTGAAATGTAATGCCAGTTTGTTCATTTTATGATAATTTAACAATTAATTTAACACTGTGCTCTGTTTTCTGTATTTTCAGGGGGCCACACTTCAGGATACTGCCCCAGTTGAGCAGATCAGCAGTGAGGGGTCCACAGATAATGATGGAGATGCTGCTACCAGGCCACCGACGCCCCTAGGTTCACCCACTGCCACACCAAAGAGGGTCCACAAGAGGAAGAGTCGTCAGTCTCAGCATGCAGAGCTGATGGAGGCCATGCAGAAGAGCTTGGAGACCACTCAGACTCTCCACACTGAGGTCCAGTCTGCCTTGACGGCTCCTACTGCACAGTCCAGTGACCCCCGAATGCGAGAGCGAGAGGTCTTTGCAAGTTGGTTTAGGAGTGTGGTGCCCAGTATACATGACAGTCTGTGGGAACCAGATTAATGTCGTCATTGACCATTTCCAGGCTATGTCATTGGAACGTCAGGTAACCATCTTTTAGCACAGTTGTAAATAGGTTATCCAACATTTTTGTAATAATTTTGGTAATGGTTTCTTGGAATAACATGTTTGTCCATCAATAAGTTAAGGGGATTTCTGAAATCATTATTTCTTACAAGATTAGGCTCTTGATTATTGTGAAAATGATGAGACACCTGTAAATGGCTATACTGCTATAGTGGTCCTTTTGTGAATTACATGTTATTAATGGCGGATATATATGTGAATCAGTCCAGGATTTGTGTAATATGGTAATTTGCTAAAATTCCAATGAATGTAAAACATAAAATGATTGGGTTTTTTATAAAATCTATATGATTGGTATGTCTCTATGGACAGGTCTTCTTTTTTAGTACTGTACAATAATGATAATTCCAAAGAAGGTAAAACGTCAACTGATTGGGGTTTAAAAATCAGTCGTATTTGTATGTCTCTATGACTTTCTCCTTTTTTTATACATTAATAATGCTAATTCCAAAGAATGTAAAACGTAAAATGATTGGGGTTTTATAAAATCAGTATTATTTGTATGTCTCTATACATGTCTTCTTTTTATACATGCAAATATAGTTGTTGAATAAAAGGTTCTTTGAACATGAAATAAATGGTATCTATACAATCGTCTTTTTTATACTAGTTGTTGTTTAAAAGGTACTTGAACATGTGAACTAAAGGTAAATTACCCGAACCCCCCTCCCCAACCCCCCCAAAACAAACATTTATATCACTATTTGTGAATCAGGTCTGAGTAAACAAGGTGACCCCCACCCCCACAAAACCCCTTTAAAACTTGACTGGTTAAATAGTAAAGTGCGGCCCCATTAGGTAGAACATAGAAATTAAAACATTATACTTAAAAGGGGTTTGAACTTGGAAAAGCCCTGATAAAAAATTTCAAAAAATTTACAATTTTTTGGAATCAAGGGGAAAATAATTTGTAAAAACTTTTATTTTGCCCAAAATTTCATGGTGATCAGAATTTGGTAAAATGCAATTTCGTCCCTTCCAATTTGTATAGAAAAGCCCTCCCCCCCCTATAACAAATTTTACAGTTTTAAAATCAGAGCACAGATCTTATGGGTGTGTGCGGGTGGTTGGTTTGGTCAACTCAGGCAATGGCCATGCGTTCCTGCCATGGACGGGAAACTTGCTGCCCCCATTGTGTAGTGCTTAAGTAGAGTCGTCGCTGGAGCTTGGCATCTCTGTGGTCTGGTTTGCCAGCAAGTCGTTCATCCCATGTCATACGTAGGACCGCACTTTCTCCATGATCCTGGAATCAAGTTGTGACCATCATCCTCGTGGTCTAGCAGGGCATTCTGATCTGTGGGTGAACGGACTCTCAGCAAGTTGTGCATGCAAATGGCTGCCAGCACAATGCACTCAACTGTCTCAGGAACTTGCTGGAATGGGTTAGGAGGCAGCGGAACCTGTTGGCAAGTATCCCGAAGGAATTTTCCACAACATCTCCGAGGCTCGTGACAATCGGTAGTTAAAGACTAATAAAAAACAATAATAGCAGGGAGATTATATATCGGCCTTATGCTATTGGCCTCTAAGCGCTTTTCACACAACAATGGTCGCTGTCACTGTGGCCCAACCATACCATAAACCATTAGCATCATTTCAAGGGATGCATGCAGCAGATCGGGATCAGCGCTTTCCCTTATCAGCAAACCTACATCGAGATAACCATCCGCAAGACGGGACCGCTTCCCAAAGAATCGCATGGGTTAAATCGGGACAACAAAAGCGGTTAATTTCTGTCAGGAAATTAAAAGATATGAATCTCACAGGGGCGCTCGAACGCACACCTATACGGATGGATGAGCACAATACAATGGAGTCGAGCGCTTACTGATGGAGCTATCTTGTCCGCAAAAGCACTAAGATGCGCTGCTGTAAGTCAAGGGGCCTTGCAGAGAATGGTCATCATATAATCCTAGCGCAAATGCATTGTCACCAATAATGAAGTATGGCATGGTCCCTGCCATCACCAGATAGTGGTTCAGGTGGAGGAATCCCGATAAGCATCTTGGGTAATGGCCTCTTTTAGACGTGGATTGTTTCCAGAGTGGGCCATTTAATGAAGAAACTGGTGAGCCCCCTGAACCCCAGCGAAACTTGTTGTCACCCATCGACCAGGGCAAACAAGACAATGGAGTTATAGCCTTTATAGTGGAAGTAGTAGGTAGAAACCACAATTGGCTGGAGCCTTGATCCTCACATGCTTGCCATCAAGGACCCCTAGAACGTGGTGAAAGTTCCATCTGGGTTGAAACTTGTCTTACATAGCCTTCAAACCTCTGGTGTGTTTGGGTTCTGGATGGCCTCCACCATACACCTCATAGATGGCCTGGCACACATCAAAGCACTCGGAGAGAAAGGTATTGTGCGGCACATTAGAATGAGACATCGGGAATGGTAGAGTCGCCTGTTGCAATACATAAGGTGATGGCAACCTTAAGTCCCACAGGCAGAGCCTCTCTGTACCAGGTGTTGTGTTTCTGGAGTCTCGGGGTGAGACGTTGCACTATATCAGTGAACATAGCCGGAGTTCTACCTAGAAAGTTCTTTGAGCTATTAACATTCTTCTATATCAATTGCATTGAGGTTGGCGTACGCCCCGTGCTCCGGTCTGAGAGTGATCCAAAAGGTTGACCACCATATTACTCTCTTGTTATTCATTTGCGCGAGTAGCGCTTGATCAGAACTGAGTTCCATCTCATGTTGCTTGAGCCGTAAGGCCAGATTCATCAGACGCAGTAGCTGTGCTCTCTCCATAATTGTACAGCAGCAGAACAGCAGTCAAGAGTCAAAGAACAATATGATGGGAATGCTGCCAGCATCTAATTGCAGGTTGCCAACCCCAGAGTAGACCATCATGAAGCGGCATTGAAGGATACGGATCCGTAATGTCCGTAACTATGCGTAATTAACCGTAAAATATCCGTAATTATACGTAACTCATCCGTAAGGGACCGTAAATGCATTCATAGGTGCCCGCATCTCCTCCAAAATGGATCCGTAGGTGTTGACTGCGGAAGAAATACGGAGAGTTTACGGAGAGTTACGTATATTACGGATAATTACGGGTGCATTGCGGATTTTTTACGGATTATTTATCCGCGGGAAATTAAAAAAATATTTTGAGATTTTCAAAATATTTCTGCGGATCCTGGCGGATGCTGCGGATTCTGCGGATTAATTACGGGTCCATTACGGATAGATACGGATTCTGTGGATTTTTTACGGGCAAAAATCCGCAGCGTCCGCAAGATCCGTATATGACCGTGTGACCACGAAGAGTCTTCTTCGTATACAATTACAAATGAAGAGCGCCGCTCATTACTCTCATTACTGAATGGTGACGTCATATTTGTGATAAAGCTTGGGGAGATTTAGGAAATTCTGAAATATGTGTTCATGACGTTCAAGAGACCTCAGGTGGTCAAAATTATATGCGCAATGATAATGGGAAAAATCCGGTATGGTCTCGGCTATCGGAAGCTGAAAACAGAATTTAAATAAGACTTTCCGTTGTTGAGTTTTGGTGTTGTTTTGTCTTAGTAACGTTGCGCCATGAGTCAATCCCGGAAATTGAGGGTTGAAAAAGTACTCCTAAATAATCGTAGATTATGCGCGATATAATGTGACTAGTGAGATGTACTATCTGTGTCGGTATTACTTAGATCATTCCTGAACCCACAGTGTCATCATTGCAAGGTGACATTTACTTTTACTTAGGTGACATAGCAAATATGCATGGCTATTTTCCGGCAGTGGAACCAAGTTTGAATTGGGAAATGCAATGGGAGTATTGATTGCTGTCATAATTATATGCGCGGAACCGTGTTTGTATGACACGTACAATGTACACACAGATTCGGTTGTGTGTATATTGCAACGCGGTGAATTTGAACTTAGGTCAGTCAGGAATGTACTACACATGCGCGAATTGCCGTCGGTGACTTGTAACTAGAATCTTGTATACAGGCTTCAATAGAGAGGTTTGTTTGTGGTGACTGTAGCATTAGGATTGACCCAATTGTGCACGACTGAATTGATAAATATTTGAAAATCAATATGGGAAAAGACTTTAAATCGTATATTAAATCCTCCGAAAATCTAGACCGTCGCGAATTAATTTAAACAAATAGCAAACATGATCAAGACACGGATTTATAACAAGAAAGCGGCTATAAAGAGATCAGTCATTGCAGAATGAGGTAAAGCTGTATACGGTATTTGTTCTTCTATAGTAATGCTATCTTATTGCTCGTGACTGCAACATAAGACAAATGAATCAATCACCTCAATGCTGCAGGCAAAATGCGTCTGTTGCCCTAATAAATGTAACTCCAAAGCTTAACTACTACAGCCTATTTACCAAAATGCTTTTATATAGAACGATGATACGAGAGACCAGGACAAGAGAGGGTTGACCACTGACCGCCTCCCATACTCATTTAAGTCATCGTCTGCACGTCCTGCATTTTAAATTGGTGTAAAAAGCAGTAACTTGTTAAGAATATCGGTAAAACACGTGCACGAGCAACATTTGCTATACAGATTCTTTCCAATTTTAAGTCAAAATCCTCAATTCCGTGACTAATCTTTGGCAAGTAAGGTTTGACGATTGATTGACTTCAAAGACATTTTAGTTAGTTTTTAGCCCGCATGTCCTCTGGAAAATGTCGGCAATTTCCACAGGAGGGGGGGTAAAGTTTCTAAAGGGGTAAATTTTAAATAATGGTCCAAATAACGTTTAGTATAGCTCAAATTGTTCGTGTGGTAACAAGGAGTAAAAAAGTCTATGGTGACCTGTCTGTAAAATGCATCGCTATGAAGATATACAACAAAATAGGCTAAAGGTCAAACATTTATTCAGCAAAGGTCAATGTCTTATACTGTTTCGATTGAATTTAAAAGTATCTTTAAAAATGTATAAATTACAATGATTTAAAGTATGTTGGGTATATTTGCCCTCTTGGCATCTTCTCGTGTTACAGGGGAAGGGGCACTTTCCCCACACACTTCAATGGGGGACAAAATTCCAGATGCTACAAGTGTAGGTATACCCTACATCCTTTACATACGAATTGGGTATTACAATCTATATTAGTATCTTGGAACCTGAGCAAATCCAGATGCACTACTTAATATATTTTTTTTGAATTAATAATTTATACATCTAATTCGCATATCGTGAAAAGTAAATAAACAAATATCGTTCAGAGCGACTTATCCCACTAGTCCATTAAGCTTCCGATCAAATCCAATAAGCCCATCGGTTTAAAAAAAAATCTACAATTTTAAGTAGTTGCTATCAATTACGCTAACGCTTTTTTTACGGCAGTTTCATTTTTGAAGAAAAAAAAACTTTCATCAAACTCAGGTATATCTAACCGAGCTGGACTTACTTGGCCCTACTTAATATTCATATAGTTAGAGTTTCATATATTCTTTGACCTCTGGTGTCCAGATCATCAATAGAAGGTTATCATCAGCGATAACCTACACACCATTTTCAAATATAGATAAGTTACACTTATAGGTGAGTTTAACTTTTGTTCCAAACACAAAGAATAGATTACTACCTCGGAATTTTCAGATGGTACCCATCCTTCGTCAGCGAGTGATTGACTGTATCAGGTCGTGATCTTTTTGACCTTTGACCTGATAACAGATTCAATAGACTCCTGGAAGTTTGAACCGGCCCCCGTCCTTGTTGAGAGATGGTTGATTGGCTTTGATGTGGATTGCTTCCTGACACCGCGTTTGAACCACCTGTTTTCAACGTCCAGTACTTTCACTTCTTTCAAGTCCACAAAGTGTCCTGGGGACTCAATGTGTATGTGGTTAGAAGATTTCAGATGTTGTCGTACTGGGCCTCCTGTGTTCATTGAAGCGCGTCTTGAGGTAGCGTTCCGTTTCACCAATGTATGCTTCCTTGCACTGTCCGGAAACTGTTTTGCCCTGACATGGGATGTAATAGACAGGGCCAGTAATATCTTCCTTGTCGGTCTTGTCCTTCGGAGAAACTAGGATCTGTCTGAACGTGTTTGTGGGTTTGAAAAACACACTTATGGAATATTTACTGAAGGTCCTTCTTAGGGCCTCGGAGATACCTTTTATGTAAGGAAAGACAACGTAACCTTTGCTTGGGGGTTTATCACCTGATCCGCTCGTTTTGTGAGTCTTTGGTTGAGTCGCTTTCTCAAGTGCCCACTTTGGGTAGCCACATTTGGCCAAAGCACAGTTCACATGTGATTTCTCCTCCTCGCGGTCCTGATGGTGAGTGACTACGGTCTCAGCCCGGTGATACATGTTTCGGATTACTCCAAGTTTGTGATCAATGGGGTGGTTTGGGGTGAAGTTCATGTATTGATCTGTGTGTGTGCTTTTTCGGAAGATTTGAACTTTGAGGGATCTATCGGGTTGGATAACGGTGAGCGTGTCAAGAAAGGCGAGCGAGTTATTTTCTTCTCCTTCGGTGGTGAATTTGATATCTTTGTCCAGGGAATTCAGATGATTGGTGAATTCCTGAGAATTACACTTTTTGAGTTTACAATGGGTGTCATCTACATAGCGGTACCACCACAATGGGGGTTGGGGTGCTGTCTCAATTGCTCGCTGTTCAAGATATTCCATGTAAACGTCACACAGTATAGGAGAAAGCGGAAGGCCCATGGCCGCACCGTGCAACTGTGCATAATATTCTCCATTATAAACAAAATACTGCTTCAGACACACTTCACACAGCTTAACAATCTGGTCAGGAGATAGTGCAGTTCTGTCACCGAGGGTGCTATCCTGTTCTAGACGAGACCGTACAATTTCAAGTGCTTTGTCAACTGGGACCGATGTAAAAAGGGCACTGACATCGTATGACCGTAACTCTTCATCTTCCTCCACTCTTTGATCTTTAATAAGTTCAACAAATTGCTGTGAATTGGAAATATGATGTTGTGTTTTTCCAACAAGAGGTGATAAAATATCTGCCAGGAATTTGGAACTATTATGTTATGGATCCGGGAGTCTATGAGTCTGTTATCAGGTCAAAGGTCAAAAAGATCACGACCTGATACAGTCAATCACTCGCTGACGAAGGATGGGGTACCATCTGAAAATTCTTAGGTAGGAATCTATTCTTAGTGTTTGGAACAAAAGTTAAACTCACCTATATGGATTTTACCAACACAGATGAACTTTCATGAACATAAGTTACACTTGATTTACTTTTTCATATTTTCTCAATCCCTTTGACATGGCCAGAGGAACATCCTCAAGCACTGAATCACATTTGGTAGTACCAAAGGAATTTATACCCACATATTGTTTTTTTTTTTTTTACATTTTCCCAAGGCTCAGGGACACCAGTGGGCACTAAATGATATGGGTAGTAGCATCTTTGTGATAACCTATACGATGACCAAATTTGGTTGGAATAGTTATTATAGAAAAAAGGTTATGACCAATTGTTGATCTTTTTATGGACGAAATATCCATCCAGCCACGCAGACATTGTCATTTCGCAGGCAAGATTTTGTCCCAAAAAAGTGCAATTTTGTGTTTTTTCATCTAAAATATTTGTGCTTAACAGAGACAATCCATGCTTTATCAATTCAAGCAATCAGCACAAGTCTGGCTCTATCAAGGCAGTAGAAAATGCAGAAGGTAATTAGCGTTTTTAACTTTCATTTTAACGTATTAAAATCATCAATTTGCCCCTAGATTTCTTACCGAACATTTGTTTTTCAGTTTATGTGGTGGACTTCATCTCAAAAATCCTTTGGGAGAGTGTATTTGTTTGGCATGGGTCCCTGGAAGTCCTATTGTGCACCAACGGAAGTACAAATCCCTTATACCGTTTAATTTTATTGACAAGAGTTCAAACACCTATTGGAGCATACGTGTATAACAATTTTTTTATAGACTTCTAAAAAGGGATGCTATTTTTTCAAAATGAATGCCTTCCCACTCCATTCTACTAAAAGATAACCCAGTGCAGTGAAGCTTAAAGGCAAATCGTTACATAAATGTATAAAATCTTAAGACGTTCCAGTATGTTACAAACACTAGATTTGGGTTAGTGTTAGCATTAGGATACTGAAAAGGAATTTCCAATTAAAGATAAAAGCATACGATGAACAAGTCTGATCTTTCACTAGCAATACTCTTTGACGTCAAAAATAATACCTGTAAGATGCATATATGGCAGATAAAAGGTGAGACTAGGTTTGTCTGTCTACTCTGTACAGCAGATGGATATCCGATGTTCATCGAAGAGCATTTGATGCATGTTTCTGCATGATCTTTGGCCTAATATAATAACTCAATCCAACTGGGGTAATATTCAAGTGTATTTTAACAGTAATTCTAAACTACTTCGGTACTGCATTTCTCGCTCTACTGGGGCAACATGAGTATTAATACGATGTTACCATTGGCAAAATCTTGACTTGGATTTAATATTCGTGACCCGGTCTGATCCGAAGAGGTTTACGTTGTATTGCTTTCATTTTGGTGTATGTTAACAACTTTCCTAGTGTAAATAAGCTTTTAAAAGCGCCACCTGGCTTAGAGCTAAAAAGGTTCAATTGGGATAACAGGTCAGAAAAAATAGTGTAGGTGGGTGTTTTTTTACTTTATGATATTAATTTATTTTACAATTTTATTTCCTTGATACATTTTTAACATTTTACGCAAGAAATCAATTGCCTTTTTAAAACTTTGTTTAGGGAGTTTTTCCTTAGTAGTTTATGAGCCAATTTCTGTACGGGGCCTTAAAATTCGAGTTTGTTGCACCCACCTTGTGATTAATTTTCCAATATATTACCTTGAAGGGGATGTCCCCTGACTAGGTTTAGGTTTTGTTTCCGCCGAAAAGTTGCACATTAGCGTGTACTGCCTCTTTCAAAATGGTCGCTATTGTTTTATGCAAAACTGCCATTGGAAGTTCATTATAGATAGGAAATTTATCCCGGACTAAACGACACCAGAAACGACATAACGTTTTATCTTCCTTAAACATTTAAGCGTCCAAGAATGGCCGCCGGAAGGAGGCCTGTTTTGTTAAATGTGGGGGTGGGGTGAGGTGGGGGTAATAAATGAGATGTAGTACAGAGTGCATAGTGCAGTGGTATCTAGTATACCCAATGTAATCTTCAGCCTATTGACCCAGTACCCCAAGATGTCTACTCACTCTAGCCAGGTCTGAGAACACAGAGTATGGGAAAGATTTCATTACTGGTTGGTTTCTGCCCTTTTGTTAGCGTTTTTAACATTTTCAAAATTATAGACCTAAAATATATCCTGATCTTGCAAATGATGTTTTCAATTTCCTAACGATCGTGTTTATACCCATTGAGTAATTCCTGATATTTTTCCAGCACCCAAGGTTTGTGTATTACCTTGTTTTGGTCGTCCCACAAGTGGGTGGGGTGGGTGAGTTGGAGTGAGGGTGAGGTGGGGTAACTTTATTTAATATGAAGTGTGTGAAAAGTGTGTCGTGCATGGATTTGTCTCGTTGTAAAGGAAACGTCTAGTACTCGTTATAAGTAAAACATAAACGTTATGGTACTGTGGGAAAATGCCAGATGTTGAAATTTTAGTCACTCCTCTGGATACGCCGGTACCGATATCTATACGTCTTAATTCGCTACGCCCTAATCTTAACGTTTTCCATAGATCCTGTACAAAGAAGAGTCAGTGCAATTTGAGCCACTGATGTGTAATAATCTATCTGTTGCAATGGTGTCTGGCTTAACCAAGAAATCTCAGGTTTTATCCGTGCTACTCAAATCTTTTGGTAAATTTGTAGAAAGCAGAATTGCAATCTGCAGGAAAGGCTTTGAGGATTTGAAATGTTTGCATTGTAATTTCAGCCAGGCTTATGAATGTCGAGTTATCATCGATCAAATCGCAGACAAATTCTATATGCATTCATGTGCTGGTTTAGTTCACAACTCTCAAATTTCACAACACAAACTAATAACTTTGGCCTGAAATGCGAGTTTTGAAGTTGTGGGTCGTATTCCCCAGCTCTATATCCTATTTTCCACAGATTTTGTCTCGATGTTGAAGTAATTTTAGTAAAAGAACTACTGCCGATTGGATTTCCCTCCCGATGTCCCTAAAGGCAAAGGATGCGAGAAAATGGTGAGTGGGCAAGATTGTTAATATTCACTACTAAGACTCATATAACCACAATAAAGCACGTTTTATGACGGTGTGCTTGTAACCCCAAGGGGAGGGGGGACAAAACAAGCATATGTTTGTATGAATTACAACTTCATTCATATCGTTCAATATCTCATTACATTTTTAAATTGAACGGAAACGCAGTTTTATTGGTACTATCAAAGATGATTCCTTCACAGTTCTAGCAAGCCAGATAGTGATAGTCAATTCTTATCAGACACACAAGGTTCAACAACTACCTGTACATGTTCTGCCGGGGAGGGGTTCACACCAAAATAAATATACGGGGGGGGGGTGAATATGCTTTTAAAAACCAGGATGCTTAAAAGTAGTGTCATCTGTTAAACAATCTCGTCAAAAGAATTATTAAGTTACCAGATTGGATTCATGTTTTTTGTTTAAACGGTCTTTTGTCTTTAATCGCCGTTTATTTCAGGAGAATAGGAATGAGCATGACGAG
This sequence comes from Ophioderma brevispina, assembly GCA_023653785.1. Taxonomy (NCBI): domain Eukaryota; kingdom Metazoa; phylum Echinodermata; class Ophiuroidea; order Amphilepidida; family Ophiodermatidae; genus Ophioderma; species Ophioderma brevispina. Next base: position 24,799 of record JAMKCH010053048.1, read on the forward strand.
CCATCGGAACCCTTAGGGTTCACTAATTCACTCAAATTCTGCTTACGTTTTTAAAATGGTATATTCAGATTCAAATGAATTGTAATTCTGCGTGAGCTCTCGTGATGGCCTTAGGCCTGTCTTATAAAAATATTAGAAATCTTGTGGTAATCGGCCGAAGCCCCTTTCAGCAAGAATTGGACACTCCTACAGAAAGTATGTAGTCTATAGAACAAAACCAGAAAGGGCCTCGCTCCGCAAGGGTTTTATGTTGTCAACAACGATAACATGTCAAGAAATAAAGCCCGCAGGTTTACAAAGGTGAGTAGGAATGAGATGTCGCACCTGAAAAGACACTTGATATGATATACGTGTAAAACTGAGATTGCTCTATAACTCAATACTCAAGTACGAGGTGGATTTTCTGATCCATAATTTGGTCTGCTCGTGGTTATCTCCTCTAGGGCCGATTGTTGAAGATCATTGTTTGTTGAAGTCTGTGTCTATTCACTGGTCACTGATATTGGGGAAAAGAAATTGAGGTGACATTTTATTAATTTTCAAGAAAATGCGCAGGCGGTGGCGGCCAAGCCTCATTCATTATAGCAACGAAACTCACCAAAAATGTCAAAAGATGTTACAGCAATACGGAGTGCAAACCACAAACTAATTTGGGTGCTTTGATGTGGGTCGGTCATGGGTGTTCCCATGACCCACATAGGACCTCGTCCTCGTTCGTTATTAATACAAAAAAATCAGAAATGACCCTTCCAGTGGAGTTGATTCTTCAGCTCCAACGGTTTTGGAATAAGAAAATATTCCTTGACAACATATAAAAAATTCAGAATTTTTCGTCAAGATTTCGCTTTTACGTGTTAAACCAATGGCGACGTCTGAAATTGGGATTTCTTGGCCGCCCTCCCCTGAAAATGCGCAAGCTTTATTAATAGGGGAACAGACGGTCATTTTAATAATGTTTTATGAATTTACACTTGGTTTTGCTCTCCTCCCCTGATGGGGACTACGAAACAACAGCATAGGACATGCCCCATAGTCTATAGTAGATTTCAAATCAAGTTATAGTTCTTGCATATTTCCATAGGGGTGATAAACCCCGGCCATGCATAGACTAGGCCTTTGTTGCCATTAAAAAACATATTGTTATCCATGGTACAAAGTTCCTGTACAGAATCGGCTTACAGAAAACTGATGCATTCAGTTCTACAATGGTCTGTTAATGATAGCAGGAATTATGCCATGGTTGGCCGGGATGTCAAATCCGCTTTGCGCTAATCTCTTAATACACGTTTGGCCCATTTTTGATGGCCAAAAAAACCTAGTTGTGTTATGTGTGCATTGATATCTCCTATGCTGTGATAAGGAATGATATTTTGCAGTGTCAAAGGTAAGTTATGTTCAAATAACAACGTTTAATAAAATAATTGCTAGTGTTTTCATCATAATACTTCAATTGAAACATCCAAACTATCTTAGATGTGAAATAATGTATTTCAGGTCAACATTTATTTACTAGCTACTTTACTATACATTGTATGAGTACCATAAACTTTTTTACCTGTGGCCACTAAATAAATACTCTTACCTCTCACGGTGAATGGACAGACCTAAAACTTTTAATGAGGTCTCAATTATTTTGAAATTTACTATAATAGCTCTCCAAGTGAACAAGGATGAATTAGTTTTTATATTCACCCAGAGGGGTCGGCACAGGCCAGTCCTGAAAACAAAAAAAGTGCTTTCGGCCGGATTCGAACCGGCGACCTCCTGCTATCGACCTTGCTATCAACAAGCTTTAGCTGGCCGACGGCAGACACTGTGAAGGCATGGTGTATTCAAAATTATTTGATACGACTAACAAACTACAGAGGGCGATATATGGAAGAAGCTAGTGATCGCTTGCTGAGAAAAAAAAAAAAAAAAAAAAAGGAATAAGAAAATATTCCTTGACAACATATAAAAAATTCAGAATTTTTCGTCAAGATTTCGCTTTTACGTGTTAAACCAATGGCGACGTCTGAAATTGGGATTTCTTGGCCGCCCTCCCCTGAAAATGCGCAAGCTTTATTAATAGGGGAACAGACGGTCATTTTAATAATGTTTTATGAATTTACACTTGGTTTTGCTCTCCTCCCCTGATGGGGACTACGAAACAACAGCATAGGACATGCCCCATAGTCTATAGTAGATTTCAAATCAAGTTATAGTTCTTGCATATTTCCATAGGGGTGATAAACCCCGGCCATGCATAGACTAGGCCTTTGTTGCCATTAAAAAACATATTGTTATCCATGGTACAAAGTTCCTGTACAGAATCGGCTTACAGAAAACTGATGCATTCAGTTCTAGCAGGAATTATGCCATGGTTGGCCGGGATGTCAAATCCGCTTTGCGCTAATCTCTTAATACACGTTTGGCCCATTTTTGATGGCCAAAAAAACCTAGATGATAACCTTGTATCTGCTTACACAGTGTAGAAAAAATACAAAACTCTTTAATCTTATGAATGACACATCAAATCGGCTGACAGTGCCCATTAATAATATTGGTTTGTTTATACTCCCTAGGCTAAAATGGTGCAAGTTTTATGCAAACATTTCTACACGAAATGTTTCTTTAGACCCCTTTCCTTGTGCATCAAAGAAAGCAACCACGACACTTTGAGCACTGTTGATACTGTATCATTATATTTTAGGAAAAGTAACTTGACTTACATTTATTACGGCGTGATTTTGAATTTTTTTTAAGTACTGATAATATTTTTCCTATGTGAAATGCGTACATTTATTGCATGTGGGTCACTTTTGCGACTGATTTCCATTACGACGACTTAAAACAATTATTATTAAATGCAATGCGTTAATATGCTAATTTTAAAAGCTATTTGCGCAGTCTTCGCAGACAATGGAGCTTTGCATTGCCCAACTTTGTTTAGGACACTGTTTGGAATGCCACTGACCACTTATGTCCTAAAATTGCAATCCCATTATATTAATAGAAATTTGGATACAATCGTTTATATAAACTAAATAACCGATGCTAGGATTTGCATGAAGGCGTGTTCTAATTAGTTCCATTCAGTCCAGTGGTTTCGTTAGTGATATCAGGAACAATAACGCGCAATTACTTGCAATGCCAGACTTACAAGCCGTGTCCTGGGTATTGACCCACTGTGACTGGACGCGCCTTAAAGGGGGCGTTTTACAAAGAAAAAAATCCAACATACTAAAATATACCCATACAACAATCACTACCCTTATTTGAAAATGATTTGGATGTTGAATTCAATGAATTGGGTGAAACTGTCAGAAAAGTATACTATTTTTTTATTGCTTGCTGGTAGCAGTCACGTCATTGATGCCCTTCATGGAGCAATCTCAAATGTATGTAGCAGCCTTGAAAAAAATACATGCAACCAAATTTTGGTTAGCAACTACAAATATACTACACATCTGAAAATTTCTACACTCTCCCTAAACCTATTGGTAGAATAGATAATGGTGCAGTACCAGTTTTTGGTTCGGTTTTTAAGCCTCAGTCGTTCCACTCCACTCTTAAACACTTATACTTTCCAATCCCCTTAAACGCTGACAATTATACAATAACACTAGGAATTTCGCTAAATTGTCTATTTGAACTGCACTTACGCTAGGGTTGTGCCAAGGCGTTTTTCTAATTATTTCAGTTCACTTGACTGGGTAAGTGGTACGCTCGTTTATGGTATCAGGAAGGATTACGCACTATTAATTGCAATGCCAGACTTACGAATCGCCTATCCTGACTATTCATTCCACAGAGTGGTTAACAACGAAACGCGAAAGTTAAACCGTTTTAGGGTAACTGTTCAGTGACTTACTGCGGTTCCAGAGAATATGTTTCACCTAGCGCATGAGGGGGAGGGGTCCAGGGTTCACGAGGACCCAAGACCGTTTTGCCTAAATATCAGTTGCACATATTTTGGTAAAAAAAATCAAATCGACCATGGCATTTTTATTCTAATTATCATATAAGCATTTTGTTGGCGCTATTCAAAATTTGTTTCGCCCCTTGAATCGTTCTGGAGTAAGTTTTTTGACAATATTATTTCAGCAATTAAAATGTTATTTATGTTCCCCTATTATGAGCCAAATTTGATGGAAAAGCCCTTCGGGAAAGTGATTTTTCATTTTTGGTAGAATTTTTTTTTGTCGCGACATAAAAATTCGGATTTTTTTCCCACCGGGACAACCAATTTTCAAATTTTACCCTGTTATATGGTCGTGTTGGTGTACCGTATTTTGGTAAAATAAAATCCAAGGGCGAAGTAGTTTCACTGGATCCAGATGAGTCCCCATCCCCTTATACACCAACGTGTTAAGTGTTAAGGTTTGACCCAATTATTGTGCACAACTGAATTTATAATATTTGAAAAACCAATATGGGGCAAAGGCTTTAAATCTTATATTAAATCTCCAGAATCAAGACCGTCGCGAATTATTTAAATCAAATAGCAATTGATGAAGACACGATTTAATACACGAATGAGCGGCTTATAAAGAGATCAGATATTGTAGAATGGTAAGCTGTATACGGTATTTGCTTCTCTAGAGTAATGCTATCTTATTGCTCGTGACTGCAACATAAGACAATAAGTCAATCACATCAATGCTGCAGCAAAATGCGCTGTTGCCCTAATAAATGTAATTCCAAAGCTTAACTACTTCAGGCTATTTACCAAATGCTTTTTATAGACCGATGATACGAGAGACCAGGACAAGAGAGGGTTGCACCACTGTGACCGCCTCCCATCTCCTTTAAGGTCAGGTCTTGCAGTCCTGCATTTAAATTGGTGTAAAAAGGCAGTAACTTGTTTAGAAGATATCGGTCAACACGTGCACAGCAACATTTGCTATACATATTTTTCCAATTTTCGGTAATTCTGGCCTTGGATAAAACCACAGTTCATGCACGGTTCACGCATTACTGACATTAAATTGTGATACACCGGGGATTTGCTTCAATTTTCTTATTGTGCTCACATTTAAACCTGTAAGCCCTACTACAATTTATCCTAATTTTCAGACACTTACATCCGCCCCTCCACATATCCAGCTTCAGGTCATTTTGATCTGTCTATACGTAGTCAACCGATAATATCTTTTTGTTCCAATATGCCACTATTACAGCTCAAAGTTATTATTATTAATTGACTAAATTGCCAACAAGACAGGAAGACCCGATCACCATCATTCGTCCTCCCAGTCATTGAGCTATTCAGGTTATTGCGTCTTTCTGCCAGCAAGCGTCCATGTTCGTAACTTGTTATGGGCATTTACCATATCGTGACGTCAACAATTACCATTGTGGTACTAACAAGGACTTACCATTTCCCAACATACTCGGATATATGGAGACATACACGTACTGTGAGATTGACACACGATCTTTACCAATTTGGAACAAAATCCTGGTTCACCGTTTACTTAGTTTATTGTACATAGATAACCCAACTGCTTCCTTTCAGCAATGATGCGCAAATTAATCGAATGAACAAAATTGAAACATATGTGTACCAAATTGACGTGTACTTTTCCACACATGAAAAGTGTCATCTCGTGAGGCAGTTAAGGTAAAAACTTCCCCTCAATATGGAGCTCTTTCTAGATCAAATTTGACTACAAACGTACAAAAGTGAGAAAAAGGACCAGTGTGTACTAATGTGGTACATTTCTTTTTTTTAAATCTAGCTAAACACGTTGTAGTTTAAAACCAACCGATCTCCCTAACGTTGTTATAGTATTTCCTGTCAAGCCAATCCTTTATTAACACATGGATGTTTTCACAGTAAAGGTACCTATCATCGCTATTGAAATTCATTGTCCAATTTTGGCTGTGTAATTCTGATTTATATAACTTGTCCACAAAATTTACGTTATAGGTAGGGAGATAAAACAAAATGAAAGACAGTGTTTCTTTTAGGGACCACCTTGAATACAATTTTTTGTGTCTCTAATGTTCAACTTTCTTGAGATACATTGTACCACAAGTATTGATTCTAAAAATAGGGTATGATTTTTTTTAGTTTTTCCTTTTTTAAATTTGTTAAATAAGGTCAATTTGCAAATAAATTAGAGATCATCATTTGACATAACGGGTGTAATAATTGTCATTTTTTAAACTACAGATGTGAATATTTTTTTAAGTACACCACCTAGTGCCCCATTTCTCCATGTGCAACCATGACATAGACTCCACTGTAATATAATTTTTTATAACATTCAGGTAGAAAATAATAGTTACTTAAATTAAATGCGCTTTTGAAGATCGCCTTTGAAGAAAAAAAGTAATCAAGAAAGTAGTTTACACAATTTTTAAACATGTGACATTTTGGGTACCTTTACATACGAATTGGGTATTACAGTCTACATTAGTGTCTTGGAAACGGAGCAAGTTCAGATGTACTACTTAAGGTTCCAGGAAATGCAAATAAATTGATTGTGGGTTGTGTCAAGTCTACAATTACAAGGAGAGGACAGAAGCATTCAATATTTGGGTTTTGGTGATGATAACATTCATTGTGGTTGCCAGTGATTTATCAGAGAGTACTAGAAAATTCCAGGCTACTGGTGTGAATCTATTCATGACACTGACTGAAAAATCAATGTTTCACCAAAATGATTTTTGTTCACTGGTAATTCTTTTCTTCTGCATGTTTTATTGCTATGAATGTGCCCACAAAGACTTGGAGTAGGGTTTCTCTCATTTCTTGGGTCTTTAATGTACATTTTTAAATAAGTTATACATCTTAATTGCATATCGTGTACAGTAACATGAAGCATATATCGTTCAGAGCGACTTATTCGGGAAGCTTTCGATCAAATCCAATAAGCCCAAGACTTTTAAAAATAAAATCTACAAGTAGTTGCTATCAATTAAAGGGGGAGGTCGATTAAGTATATCCAAATATTTTATCTTGATACAGGGTGTCTTCAGAAAGAACGTTACCCTCCAGAACCGGGCATTCTTATCCTTGTTTAGCTTTATATCATGAAAATATGTACCTTTTTTGAAACATATGCGTGGAAAAAAGAAAGAGAATAGGAAAAACGATGAAAAAATAACCAAACAATGACTATTTCCCTAAAAAATGATGGCAACCACTACTTGTCCACGCGCTAGCATTAGCCGAGGAAACCATGGATGCAAAATATCCCCAAATAAAGATGTTAAGACCCCCTCTGGCCAATCATACTCTCAAATTCCAAGGGCCATTGCTGGTTCTAGAGTTCATTGTTCAGTTCTCTACGCACTGCCGCATTATTTACGGATGATTGTCCTGTTCTTTGCGACCATACTCTCTCGCACCTTTTTAGAGTCTGCCATGCTCCAGAATTTTTCTGTTCCCTTGATTGCCAATCTTACTGGGAACCCGACTTGAAAAACCAATCGTTACCCATTCACGATGAACGATGTGGTCCTTTAACACAAGAGCAGTTCAGTAGAGTATGCCATTGTAGGAGTCACCCCAATAGCATTATTTGAAAAGTGCGCTCTAACCAATTATATTTACTTATGATGGGGGGAGACGGTGAGTGGATTTAGTCACTCATTCTGAAACAAATTCAGTGCATATTTCAGGTGCTTTTTAAAGCAATACATTGAACAAATTAATTAATCTGAGGACTTACGTGTGCTATCCGTAAGAATGACAGGGGAGATGTTTCTCTGCTATTGCTACCCGTGGACAAGTAGGGTTGCATCAGTTTTTAGGGAAACGTCAGGTTGGGTTATTTTTTCACGTGCGTGTCTTTCTTGTGTTACCATATGTCAAAAAGTACATATTGTCATAGTATAAAGCTAACCAATGATAGTGATTAAGTAAGCAAAAACGGCCGTTTCTGGAGGGTAACTTCTTTCTGAGACACCCTGTAGAATGGCCATCACCCAAAAACATCATCTGTAAAGTTTTCTCGCCGATATTTTAGATCCGTTTTGGATGTGAGAGCTAGAAACGTGATTTTGTGAGCCCCATAGAGTACTGTGTCAATTAATATTGATTCGACCAAAATGTACATTTTCACTCATAACGTGCTAAACCAACATCCTTTAACCCGGGTGGGGGGGGGCACTCGAAATATAGGTGTTCAAGTCAAATGTCCACTATTTTTCACCAATCGGTCCTCAAGGCAGTGCAAATTTCCTGTTGTGAAATATAATGTTTTATAGCTAATACCAAATGTCACATCGCAGTTCAAATGTTCATTAATGCTAACTAAATTCCCATTTTGTGTGAAATATATGTTTTACTGCATATACCAAAATCAACATAAGCATTCCAAATGTCCATGTGCTAACAAAATAATCCAATTAGCTCACTCATTTTCCCAATAAATAATCAAATGTTTACTAGTGATTTCCATTATCCATTAAAACAGTTCCCTACTTGCACCATCCAAAACCAATATTTTAATAAACGTCATGAATGTCAGGAAAAGCAGTTGGTTGCTTCATAAAAGATTTTCTAAAGATTATGAAAACATTTAAGTTTACAACTAAGTATTACACAAGTTTAAATGGTACAATTTCTGAAAAAGGTATTGAATAACCTTCTTTTCGTCTGTTTTCTTTTCTATTTTTTTTTTATGGAAACACGTTAAATAATAACTGACATACTGAGGAATTTCTAAGTCCTGCAGATCTCTTCATACTCAATACGGATCAAAAAGTTTAGCCTAAAATGTTTACGATTTTGCGAACGAACCCCCATATATCAAAATTTCCATTAAAAAAAAAAAATTAAAATCTTCACTCGCTTCCATTTTCTTGACGCGATTACATATAAATAGGAATGCCTTCGTTTCATAATGATAAAAATTAAAACACCTAGAGATGAATGTTTTTTTTTTCGGGTTCACGCAGCAAACATTTATCCCCGTATAAAATTTGGCCATAGGATGATACCGCGTAAACACAGTTTGAGCTTGGCTTAGTTATTTCACACATTGATTGGTATAGGACAACATATTACATATATTCAAAAACATGGATTTGTTTAAAAAATTAAGTGGCCTCATCGGAAAATCTGAGTCGCCTTTAATTTAAAGCAAATCACAACTCGGCGGGTTATGCGTCATAACAGACGCTACTTATCGGTATCTGATAGTCTCTGGTACGGCATATATGAAGTGTTTTCACTGCGAAATGACATTTGAATGCCTATGTAACATTTGATTTACCCAAGCGAAAGGACATGCACTGATGGGCAAAAGATTACATATCGATTTCCATTGTGTGGACATTTGACTACACGATTGATACCATGGATATTGACCTGGAAAACCTATAATACTTGTAAGCACCCGCGGGAAAGAAACGCGGAGTAGTGTGCTTTGAAAGGCAAAACGCGGATCCGCGCGGATCCGCGTTTAGGGGTCTCAAAGACAGCTGCTTTAGAAGGAAAGGGTGTTTGTTCATAGGACTATCTCGGTAGGGTACTGTTAAAAATGATCCAACTTGCCGTGATATTATTCAGTACTTATAGCTGGCATATACAGCGATTTTACAAAACCATTTTGCCGGCCGTATTTTGTGTCATCTTTACCGTTTTCGGAGCCAAGATTGCACCGTCTGGAGTTTATTTTATCACCCGGAAGTAAAAAAGATGAGTAAGTGCGTCCATCCGTCGATAACTAAATCGAGCATAAAACTTGTCGCAAGATAGTGTGTAATTTTACAACATTAACGTCGTTTTTCACTTTTGTACTTACTCTAGAATAATTGTCATAATTGAAAGCTCGATTTGATATCAAAGATTCATCATAAAAGGCTCTTATCGCCGATATATCCCTAGATATACCCAGGCCATCGTCACTTTCCCATTTGCGACCCGGCCCGGCCGAAGAAAAGGCGTGGTCACAACTTGGGCGGGGGTTTAGTGAGCTCGCTTTCCAAGTTGGTTACTTTCCGATTTCAGGTATTTTGGTTTAAAAAAGTTTATACATCTAATTCGCATATCGTGTACAGTAACATGAGCATATATCTTTCGAGAGCGACTTTTCGGGCAGCTTTCGATCAAATCCAATAATCCCACCGACTTTAAAAAGAAAAATCTACAAGTAGTTTTTATCATTAAGGGGGAAATGGTGCGATTTAATTATATACTATCAGAATATATCTTGAAACAGGTTGTCTCATAAAGAACGTTACCCTCCAAAACGGCAATTTTTCCTTACTTAATCATTCTTATCCTTGTTTTAGCTTTATATCATGAAATATTACTTTTTTGAACATCTGGTGAAAACAAAAGAAACGATAAAAAATAACACAAACAATGACTATTTCCTAAAAACTGATGCACACCTACTTTGTCCACGGCTAGCATTAGCAGAGGAACCAGGAGTCAAATGATCCCCAAATCAGTGTTTAAGACCCTCCTCTGGCCAATTTACTCTCAAATTCCAAGGTGCATTGCTGGTTCGAGCGTTATATTGTTCAGTTCTCTACGCACGCGTCATTATTTACGGCTGATTGGCCTGTTCTTTCTGACACGACCATATCTCTCCTCGCAGCAAAAAAAAAAAAAAAAAAAAAAAAAAAACCTTTTTTAGAGTCTTGCCATGCTCCAGATTGTTTTTTCTCTTGTTCCCTTATTGCATCTTACTGGGAACCCTACTTTGAAGGAAACCGTTTGACCCATTCACGATGACGATGGTCCTTTAACCCAATCACAGTTTCAGTAGAATCTTCCATTGTAGGAGTCCCCCCAATACATTATTTGAAAATGCGCTTTAACCAAATCATATTTTTTTTTTTTTTTTTTTTTTTTTTTTCAAAACTTGATGGGAGACGGTGATTGGATTATGTCACTTCTTCCTGAAGAACAAATTAAGTGCATATTGCAGGTGTTTTTAAGGCATACCTGTGAACAAATTAATTAATCTGAGTACTTACACGTTTGCTAAATCCGTAAGAATTACAGTGTACACGTTTCTCTACTATTGCTACCCGTGGACAAAGTAGGTTTGCTCCATTTTAGGGAAACAGTCGTGTTTGGGTTATGTTTTCACCTTTCTTTCTTGTTTTTCCACGCATCTGTCAAAAAGTACATATTTTCATAGTATAAAGCTAACACAAGGATAGGAATTGATTAAGTATCAAAAATGGCCGTGTCTGGAGGGTTAACGTTCTTTCTGAGACCCCTGTCAGAATGGACATCACCCAAAAACATCACTGTAAATTTCGCGCCGATATTAAATCCGTTTTGATGTTAGAGCTAGAAACGTTATTTTTTGAGCCAATAGAGTACTGTGTCAATTAATATTGATCGACCAAAATGGAGTACTTCGCTCATAACTTCTAAACCAAACATCCTTTAAAAACCCGGGGGGGGGGCACTCGAAATATAGGTTTTCCAATCAAATGTTCCACTATTTTCAACCAATCATCCTCAAAGGCAGTTCAAATGTGCCGCTGTGTGTGAATATCTGTTTTATTAGCATATACCAAATGTCAACATAGCAGTTCAAATGTCTATTAATGCTAACTAAATATCCACAATTGTGAACTTATGTTTTAAACTAGCATATACCAATATCACATAAGGCAGTTCAATGTCCTAGTGCTAACAAAATATCCAATTAGCTCACTCAATTTCCCATAAATGAAATCAAATTGTTTACGTAGTATTTCAATTATCACAGTTAAACGTTCCTACTTGCCCATCCAAACCAAATATTTTAATAAACGTCTTGAATGTCAGGAACAAGCAGTTGGTTGCCATAAAAGTTTTCTAAAGATTATGAAAACATTTAAGTTTAAGCAACTAAGTATATACACAATTTAATGGTCAATTTTCTGAAAACGGTATTGAATAACCTTCTTTTCGATCTGTTTCTATTTTTTTATGGAACCACTTAAATGAATAACTGATCATAATGATGGAAATTCTAGTCATGCAGTATTCTTCATACGCAATACTGATACAAATAAAGTATCCTAAAATGGTTTACGAATTTTGCGAAACGAAACCCCCTATATCAAAATTTCCATTAAAAAAATTTTAAAAAATGCTTACTCGCTTCCATTTCTTGACGTGATTACGATTATAAAATAGGAAGCCTTTCTTTCAAGGTAAAAAATGTCTGCAGCAATTTTTGTAAAGGCTGACTCAGAGATTTCTACAACATTTTTTGTGTTAGTAATTACAAATCGTCATCTAGAACTAAAGACAGTCACCTAAAATGCTTAATTAAAACATTAGAGAATAATCGTATTTTTTCGGGTCACACGCATCAAACATTTATGCAACCGTATAAAAGTGCCATAGGCATACCGCGTATAACACAGTTTTGAGCTTGCGTTTATTTTTTTCACACTTTGATTGGTTATGGACAAGCATAACATATATCCTTACATACAGCCTTTAATTTAAAAGCAATCCCTAACTCGGTAAATGTGTCATAAAGACGCTACTTGTCGTATCTGATATTCTTCGGGTAAGGCATAGATGATGTTTCCTGCGAATGACTTTGAATTGTCCTATGTCCACATTTGATTTACCCAAGCGAAAGGACATGCACTGATGAGCACAAGAATTACATAAAGATTTCCATTGTGTGGACATTTGACTTCACTATTGACATTTATCTGTTGTGATTGATCTTTCACAAGTGGACATTTTGTCTGTCCTTTTCTATTGTTTGAACATTTGAATTCGCCCTATTGACATTGAAATTTCCAAAAATTACAATTTCTGAAATCAGAGAATTTCTGACCTAAACCTATACTACTTGTAAGCACCCGCTTGAAAGAAAACGCGGATTTATGTGGCTTTTGAAAGGCAAAAGCGGATCCCGCCGCGGATCCTCGTTATGTCTCAAAACAGCTGCTTTAGCAAGAAAGTTGTTTGTTCATAGGCTATCTCGCGTAGGTACTTGTTAAAATGATCCAACTTGCGATTATATTATCAGTAACTTATATTGGCTTATACACGATTTTTCACAACACCATTTTTGCCGGCCGTCTTGGTGTCATTTCCGTTTTTCGCAGCCAAGATTTGCACCGTCTGGCGTTCTAATTTATACCCGGAAGTAAAAGATGAGTAAGTGCGTCCATCCGTCGTAACGACCTCGAGCATTAAAGTTGTCGCAAGATAGTGCTCGTAATTTTAAACATTACCGTTCTAGAATAATTGTCATAAGTGAAGCTCGATTTTGATCTCAAAGATTCATCATAAAGGCATCTTTATCGCCGATATATCCCTAGATTATCCCCATGCCATCGTCACTTTTCCATTTTGCGTACCCGCCCCGGCCGAAGAAAGGCGTGTGTCACACCTTGGCCGGGGTTTAGTGAGCTCGCTTCCAATTGGTGACTTTCCCGATTTCAGGTATTTTGGTTAAAACAATGAATAACGATTTTTAAACAAAAGTACACACGTTGGATGGTTCCCACTGTTTTTAGTGGTTTCCGTGTTTTGGTTCCTTCTATTTCAGTGGCTTCATAATCATGGCCTGAAACCCGTTTGGCTATTTTGGTATTGGGCCTAAATGGTCATTAATGAATTTAAAACCCCCCCAGCAAAAGTGGCAGTACCTTGGATGGTCCCATACGATTTCTGGATGGTGCCCTGTGGTTTTTCGGCTCTTTTGGTCTCAATATGATTGATTAGCATTGCCTGGACTTCAAGGTAGCTTTTGGTTAAAATGGTCAAAATTATAATTTTTTAAGAAAAGTGAACACTGGATGGTTGACAGTGGTTTCTGGATGGTTTCCCTGTCTTTTTGGCTCCTCCTTTGTATCAATGGTTTGTTGAGCATTGCAGGGAAACACATCAGCTATTCGGTAAAAAAAATGGTTAAAGTAATTAGTTTTAAACAAAAATATCACTTTTTGGGGATGAATTTCTGGATGGTTTCTGGATGATTTCCCGGCTTTTTTCCGCTCAATGCGTTTCAATGGTTTGATGAGAATTGCCTGGACCCCGATTCACCTACTTTGGTTTAAAATGGTCATAATACACGAGTATTTCAACAAAAGTGGACCACTTTTTTGATATTCCAGATGGTGTCTGGAGATTCCGTTTTTTCGGCTCTTGTGTTCAGTGGTGATGAGGCATTGCATGGACCCCCAAATCAGCAACTATTTTATTGGTTCAAAATGGTCAAGAAATAATGATTTTAAACAAAGGACTGGATAATGAAAGCAACATTTTAAATGAGCGCCATATCCCTTTTAAAGGGAAATCATGTTCACTGGGCGAGCCCATTGGCCCATATAGCACAAGTGTAATGTTCCTTATGTGTTCACCAAGTTTGGAATAAGTAGAGACCGTCTTGTGGTCTCCCCTGTTAGTAACTGCCAGCAGCGACTAATCTCTACAACTCCAAACACTGTTTTTCCATTACCATCATTTCTTAAGTATACCCATATCATGGCTGACTCAGCTCAGGCCTTTTCTAGGTCTGCCTTTGACTATGGCTTCATTGCATGTGGAGGATTTTTCCAATCCAAAAAGTAACATCATTGCTGATTTGTGTAACAATCTCCAATGCATGTCCTATGTCTGCAGGAAACCCACAGAGGAATCAATTACCACCGCCACCATACAGAATTGTCCTTGCCCCGAGAGACCACATCGACCATACGGAAGTGCTATATTTGTGAGAAAAGGCACCACAGTAGAAAGCAACCTCAATGTCTGATATGACACATCGAAGTCCTCTCCATTGAGCCCTCATCTCTGTCAAAAGTTACATCGTCCCTACCAACCTCCATCAGTAGACTTCAAGCACCCTCAACTCAACCCTGGGAATTCCACCAAACCTCACTTCTTCATCGCGATTTCAAACAGCCCAGAATCACCCATGGGGCTACAATAAACTACAAAGACGACAGCTGTCGAAGCCATGATATACAGTCAACATCTACTTCTCCTTCATGACTCTAAGCTTCCGCCATCATTTTCATAGTGCCCGCTGGAAGAGCGGTTACAACCCTGATCTAGCTATTGTTACAAACAAATCTCTAACCTGTGTAGCAAGATTGTTCTGGACCCTGTTCCAATAACTCAACATCGACCAATCGGTATCCAAAAGTCAACGCTGCAGTAAAACCAAACAAAGGCCTTTAAGCGCCGTTAGCTAACATGAAAGCCGACTTGCAAGGTATCACTGATACCCTGGTCAGAACGTGAGAGGATTGCTCCAAGACCTCATAACTATGACAAATTTGCCCAACTAAGTGAACAGACTGCGCGGAGATTCTACCCAGAGGCTGTTGGCGAATATAAACCAGGCTTTCCAAGGAAGGTCGAGACAGAATATCAGAGTATATCCCATGTTTGAAGCTGATCAATTTTCGGCTGAAACAACTTCTAAAGGTGAGGAAGTTTTTCGATAGGATCTCCCAGAAAAGATCAAAACTGCATAATTATTGAAATCCACCGAATGGCCCCTAACAGCAAGAAAGCATGTACTACCATCCGACATCGTCCGAGGGATCCAACATAACCTCCACAGCCAGCCAAATGTCACACCAACAAGTTGCCACCAACTGCTTTTAAATGGCAAGTGCCAGCACGAAACCCAAGACTATCAAACTAGACCATAAGAGGTATATGGTGACCTGGTTTCACTCGCCCCTTCACATTGGACACTTTGAATCCGGTATTGCTAAACTTCAACCAGGAAAGCAGTAGGCCTTGAAACATCTTCCCCCCCCCCTACTGAGCAGCTAACAAATTTTGGCCCAGTAGCAAAGGAATGGCTTCTTGAGCTCTAAATTGCTGCCTATTTCCCACAAGTTCCCAGATGTCTGAAGGACAGCACAATGTTATGGCACTACCTAAGCCTAAGGAAACCTCCAATCCCAAGAGCTACAGACCTTATCACTCCTCATCCATACCTACAACTCTTTGAACGCCTCCTGCTCAATCGTTTCGCACCTGTCATAGACGAACACCTCATACGAAAACAAGGTTTCCGGCCAGCAAATCAACAACAAGCCAATACTAACCTAACTCAACAATTGATGATGGTCGAGAAGGTATGGTAACCGGAGCTTTGTTCGTCGACCTATCAGCATCGTACGACACTGTTAATCACGAATGCCTACTCCATAAGTTCCTGGAAATTACCAAGGGAACATTCGCTTGACTGACTTATCCGAGATTGCTTGCAAAAAGGATGTTCTTTGTTCACCTAGGAGCAAGAGAGCCGATTCCGTAGTCTCAAGAATGGTCTACCACAAGGGAGTGTGCTTGCACCTCTCCTGTTTCACATCATATCCAACACCAACCTAGGAGTTCAGGAACCTGGCGTTTTAATTTATGGCAGACGAATCTTTTGGAATTAGCGCACACAAGGAAGTTGCCGACTTCACAGTTTTGAAGAGAGACTCTCCAAAGTTTGGATGAACTCACTCCTTATTATGAGGAAACCACCTAGTGCAAATCCATCAAGACACAGGTGTGTTCTTTCCATCTACGCCAACCGTGAAGCCAAACGTCAGCTTAAGTTACCTGGTCTGGAACACCCCTGGACACTGTGATCACCCTGTCTCCGAGAGTTACCTTGGACCGCACTCTCCTCTTATAAACCCACATCGAGAAGACAAGAGTAAGTATGTTCACGCAATAACATCTTGAACAAACTCACTGGCCCAAGATGGGGTGCTCGCCCACATCCTAAAACGCGGCACTTGCCCTGTGCTACTCATGGGGGCAAGGTATACTGCCCGTATGGGAAAGATCAACCCATGCCAAGAAGCTTGATCAAGCGTTAAATTCCTCTGCCGGCTTATCACAGTATGCCTCCGTCCCAACACCAACGGAAAACTATACATCCTAGCAGGAATTGCGCTCCACCAGACATTCGTCGTAACGTAGCGAGCATGCAAGAGCGTACGCTGCCAAGTAGCTAATTTGAACACCCTATGTCTGGACAGATCTGCTTCAACCGCCTTAAATCCAGAGAGAGATTTTCTTAAGCAAAGTCCCAACCTCTTGAAACAGTCTCTAAGGAGGTCAAGACAGTCGCCTTGTGGAAAGAAAGACTCCATCAACCAAGTAACTCTATCGGTATTGAACCTGGTGAGGGCATCTCCCACCTGGAACTGACTCTCATGGGCTGAGGGCGATTCCTCAACTATTTGAAACCAGAACTGGCCGATCTAGTTTTCGCTTGGCGAAGTGGGGCTATCTGGAAGGCCGACAGGATCCTACCTGTGGTTGTGGAACAGCATTACAGACATGGAACATCTCTTGGTCCTCCCATATGCTGGAGCAACAATTGCACAAAAGGACCTTCGCGGAATCAGTGAAGCAGCAGACTTTGTCCCATCTCGGGCTGATCATATTTTGAGAACCACAGTGTTTGTTGGACCACGAATAAGAAGAAGACCCATTTTTAGATTTTTCTTATTAACCACAAAAATGAAACTTTATGGGTGGTCCTTAAAATCCACTGTGTATTAAGAAAAATATGAACTTTCTTCGATATTGAATCTCAATTTGGATAGAATAAAGTTGGTGTTGTTCATTGTGTCAACCCACTTTTAAATACGAGGTGTTATGCTTTCAACGCTCATGTACAAAAGCAAGTGATTTGATAAATGTAGGCCTGTGTCAAGCGGACCACGCTATTGTCTGAACTCCAACATTTGGAATCGCTACCTCAACATTTGGAACGGACCCCAAAAATTTGAGAATTCCATATTGCTAAGCGTAAGGTCCACTGAACCCCTTGTTTTAAAACCTAAGGCACTACCACTCAGGGTCCAGCTGTAATGTCAATCCTTGTTCTAGGGATCTATTCATATCAAGTTCCTCATTGAGGGTGTTTGATAGGCATTATCAATCCTTGTTTTGGGTATATATTTTCATCCGAGCTCGCTTAGGGATCATTGCTTGGGTAAAATCCTTTTTTAAGGGTCGGTTTGAAGAGGGTTTTGGAGTCCTAGCTTAGGGTCATTTTGGAAAGTCTTCACGCGGTGCTTACAACTTTTGCACATGAGTGCCCCCCCCCCCGGGCTTTAAGCAAGAGGAGCTTTCTTCTGATACCAAAATTTCGACCACTTCCGTTAATCTGGGGTTTGGGGACGAGGCTATTATGCGATCGGGCCATGGACCTTTAATCTAACGCTATTACGGCACTTTCATTTTGAAAAAAAAATTAAAATCGGGGATATCTAACCGAGCTGGACTTTGTGTTTTTGGCCCTACCAAATATTCATATAGTTTCACTTCATACTTCTTTGACCTCGGGGTCCAGATTCTCAATAGAAGGTTATCATCAGCGATAACATACACGCAATATCAATAAGAATAGTTACCCTTGATTTTACTTTTTCATATTTTTCCCAATCCCTTGACCTAACCGAGGAACATCCCAAGCACTGAATTAATTTGTAGTACAAGGCAAGGAATTTATCCCCACATATTTTTTTCTCAGGCTCAGGGACACCAGTGGGCACTAAATGATTTGTTAGTACAGGGTGAGTCAAAAGATTTACACTCGTTTTGTTACTTTTCTACAGGCATTGAACAAATCTACCAAAGATACGGAGTACCATTATAAAAGTAGATTATTTCACCTACTTAGAAATTTTGAATTTTGATTTTTGAACGTTGCATTGCGAAGTTTGCTAACTTAAGATAGTACCCGTTTTTCTATTCACTCGTCCACGGAATCACTGTGTGGAATTGGGGGCAAAGAGACTTTGGATGAGTCTCACAAGTACATTCATGACTTTTTTGCTTGCTTGTGATACCTTTGTGTAAACCTTCATCAAGACAAAAATGGTTAATATTTCATTAATCTGAAATCAATAACAAATATGGAATCTTACACCCAAATTTGGAAGCATTACTTCAATAAATGTCGAATGATCACATATCTTTTCGCGGAAACTGAATGCAAATAGGTAGGCAACCCTGTGCAATACAGTCGGCTGACCCACATTTCCACTGACTCCTTCATAACCTGATGGGTGGGGGGCTACTTTGGGGAATCAATATTTTAACATTACACACATTCGACATCCATCTGTCCTTTCCTTTTACATCTCTTCCTTTCTTCTTCCCTTCCCTCTGTCTTTTCCCTACTCCCTTTTTGCTTGTCCTTTCTCCACTTTCATGCTTTGCCACTAGCTTAAGCTTATTCCTGGTCATGCCATGGTGAAGGGGACAATGCGTCCCCTTCCCCTGCCCCTGTTACGCCTTAGTGTCCATGTGACTATGTTAAGAAATATTATCAACACAGTTGTTACAGACTAGGTAATGGTTACTTTAGAACAAAATCAAACTAAATGCTTTAAAAGTAACAAAGTGAAGTAACAGTAACTCAAGGGCTTTTGCTGCTGTGCAAGTGAAGATTGTACAACCGTGGTCATTATGGTTTTTGGCGATTTTCCCGTTAATTTTACCATATCTGCAATATCCAAAAGGTAAATGTTTAGATTTTTTCCAGATGTGGATATAATGAGCTTTGTGTTAGAATGGTATAAAAACAATTTCTAAACTGGTTAAAATATTTTTAAGATTTTTCTGAAATCGAGTGTAATCTTTTTGACTCACCCTGTGCGACATCTTTGTGATAACCTATACGCTGGCCAATTTAGTTGGCATAGCTGATTATAGAAAAAAAAGGGTTATGACCAATTGCTTGACCTTTTTAATGGACGAAACACATTCAGCCACGCAGACATTGTCATTTCGCAGGCAAGATTTGTCAAGCATCTGTCCCGGGGAGAAAAACAAACAATTGTGCAATTTGTGTTTTTTTCAATCTAAAAGATTTGTGGCTTAACAAAGACAGTCCATGCTTTATCATTCAAGCAATCAGCACAAGTCTGGCTCTATCAAAGGCAGTAGAAAATGCCAGAAGGTAATTTGGTCTCTAACTTTCCCATTTTAACGTATAAAACACCAAGATGGAATTCTTTGACTGCAACCCACTTTTAAGTTTTTATTCTTGAATTTGGGTATCTTTAAAGCAGTCCATGTCGTGGACTTCATCTCAACAATCCTTCGAGATATTGACAAGAAGTGTCAAACACCTATTGAGCATGTTAACCATTTGTTTATAGACTTCTAAAATGGGACGCTGATTTTGCAAATTAACATCTTCCCTCCACTGTACCAAGATTACCCAGCCCATGCAAGAAGCTTATCACGCCCAGATGTTACAAAGGCAAATTCTTTACATAAATGTATTAAACCTTAAGACGTTTCAGTATGTTGCAACCACTAGATTTGGGGCAATGTTAGCATTAGGATACTGAAAAAGGAATTTCAATTACAGGTAAAAGCCTACGATTAACAATAATCCAAAACAGACCACCCACAAGAAAGTACTGTAAGGCACTCTTCCCCCAAACATTTCACTGAAATTATATTAAGGGTATTCTTGATTACAAGTGGTTTGATTCAATACACTTATAACAGTTTTGAAATTCCAGAAAACGTTTGCTAAAACACCCCATTGCCATTTTGTCGTCACCTAACAGTGATAATGCGTCTGGGCAGGATGTTAGTATTGCGGAAGACACGGTCCTGATCTTTCCTGTAATAATCCTTTGACGTCAAAACCATACCTGTAAGATGCTCTATGGAGATAAAGGTGACAAGGGTTTGTCTACTCTGTACAGCAGATGGATTCACGGATGTTCATCGAACAGCTTTAACATGCATCTCGCCTATCTTTGGCCTAATATAATAACTCATCCACTGGTGTAATATTCAAAGTGTATTTCACATTAATTCTAAACTACTTCGTTACTGATTTTTCTCTCTCCTGGGGCCAACACGAGTATTATATGATGTTCCCATTGGCAAAATCTTGACTTGGATTTAGTATTCGTGACCCGGTCTGATCCGAAGAGGTTTACGTTGTATTGCTTTCATTTTGGTGTATGTTTAACAACTTCCTAAGTGTAAATGACTTAAAGCTCCACCTGACTTATAGCTAAAAATGTTTCAATGGGGTAACAGGTCAGAAAAAATAGTGTAAGTAGGTGTTTTTTACTTATATATTCATTTTATTTTACAATTTTATTTCCATACAACGCTTTGTTATATGGGACTTGGTAAATGAACTTTTACCTTTTACTCAAGAAATCAAATTGTGGCCTTTTTAAAATTTTGTTTAGGGAGTTTTTCCTTAGTAGTTTTTGCGCCCAATTTCTGACGGCCTTGAAAATCGAGTTTGTTGCAACCCACCTGGCGATTTAATTTCCATCTATCACCTGAAAGGGATGGCCCCATGACTAGAATTAGGTATGTTTCCCCCCCCGAAAATTGCACATTAAGCGTGTACTGCCCAGTCAAAATGGCGCCATTGTTTTATGAAAAACTATGCCATATGACCTTTTCAACAATTATATATAGGAAATTTATTTCCCGCCGAAACGACATAACGGTTTACCTTCCTGGCGGGGACTTAAACTTTAAGCTCCAAGATGGCCGCCGGAAGAGGCTGTTTGTTAAATTTACTAACCTTGTCAAATTGGTTTTTGGGTAAAAATGTGAATGATATTTTAGAGCACACCAAAAAGAGAGTACTGACATTTATATTTTGCTGACATGATGTTTACTCATAAGGCGGCGGTTATACCCGCTCCATAGACGTGAATAAGAAGAAAAAACCCCCCGGCAACATCTTTTTCGACATACTACGACCATAGAGGAAACTAACGAGAACATTCCCACAATTTTCTCATCGTACTTCTGGACAATTGGCAGACCACTCAACACGAGTTGACGCTGGGAGGAAGATGAATCTCGGCAGAGAAGAGAGACAGAAGGATCCGTGGGACCCGGCAGAAACAAAGACAAACCCTTGGATGCTCTAGAAAGAAAGTTAGGGACCATATTTAAATTGTCCTTTCACAATAGGACAACTTTTTTTCACTTAAACATAAGTAATTCTTTTTATTCTCTGGGAAACACCTATGACGTCACTGAGTACTCCCTTAATTAAATACAGTCCCCACCCATTAATGATTTTTTATCAGTTGATAGAGCTTGTTTCTTCCTTTGAACTATTATATAGTCAGTTTAACATTGTTATATGACCCAGCTAGTAACCAGCTACGTAACAGCACTCCCTTGGACAAGTCAATGTCCCGCGTTAATATTTTTTATATCGTGGAAATGATTAGGGTCCTATTCAATTGACAAATGTTGTTTACTAACGTCGAAAAGATAAGTGGGACTGCTTTTCTTACTGATTTACGTACCCCAGAGCGAATATAATCCACCCCAACCACCGCCATCGTGAAAACAAGCCGTGCGCAAAATATAAAAATGCCATAAATTCTTTTTGGCGCCCCAAAATATCACCGGTTCTTATCTCAACAATTGCCTATTTTAAGTTCATTTGCAAAAATCATGCCTCCTTGCAGCGCCCACAGTGGACGCCAAGATGTTTAAGGCTCCTTCAGGAAGTTACAAATATTAACTTTGTGTAGTCTTGGATGAAATTTCTTCTATCTAATGAAATTATAATGGCGGTTTTAAATAAAACATGGCGGCCAGTTTTATGGTGCCAGGGACAGGTAACGTGCAGCTTTCAGGTGGAAACATACCTAATCGTATTCAGGGGACATTTTCCCTTAAGTACGTGTATACGGGAATTAAATCCCAATTGGGTGCAACGAAACGAAATACGACAATCTGGTGATGGCAGCTATGACTGTAGTTTCGAACCTGACAGCAAAACTGCTAACAACGATTTTTAAGCTGTCATGTTTTCCACACAAATGAAGCTTTAAAAAACCAAAAGAGCCTTGCTTAAACATCCTGTTAGGGGTCTTTTAATGAACAGGAATACAACATACTGTAATTCCTTTGAAAATATCAAACTGGCATTGCCAGGTGTTCATACTATGGCAATTTGTATTGCAAACGCACCGCAACTAGTTCCTTTCAGAACAGACCTCGAGCGCGCGTCTGGGAAAAAAGTGTTTTCCAAAATGCTTTAAGTATTTCTTTACCGTACAATTGATATGCTGCGGGGTCAAAAAAGTTCCCGCACACACGATCCCCTCCCCTATATTTTTGAAGCATTTAGCCCTCGAAAACGGAATTCCTATAAATACCTGAGACTATCCTGATCCGACTATTCACATCACCTAATCCCCCCACATCACAGATTTTTTACCTCTTTCATGTCACAATCCAAACGAATAAATTTGCTTTCGCAAAGCCTAAAATGTCTTCCATTGGCACCAACAAACGCTACGTAACGGCTGACACGCTCGTTCCATGCGCCGTCTCGTCATTGTCTCATACTAATGTCAGTGTGAACTGGTTTGCAGGGAACCAGCGTAACGTCTAACTTCCTGACCTTGCGAGACCGGTCAACTGACGGGAATTTCTAGTGCAATAACGGTTGTACATGGGAAGACTTTCTTTAACCGACAAACAGATAGATACATACTTTGTCTACTGTTCTGTGGAATAAAATTTAGAAAGAGTTCAATGCCAGCTGTAGGGATACGACATCGTGAGTAAATTTTAAACTAAAACCTTTCGTTAATTAGATCATTGCTCTTGCTTCAGCCTCGGGCTTTTCGCCCTTCGCTGCGTAGTGATTCACTATCACAACTAAATTATGTGTAACATGTTTATATCATTCATCAGGACCGCATAACTGTGTCAAAGGGAATACGTAATGCATTTGGTGCTTCGAACCTCAATTCGTTCTAAACCATATTGCCCATCCAATTTATCTAAACAACCAGAATGTCAATTCCATTGTTGTTTAATGTCCATCTAGTCTAATTCTCCACTTTGTCTACTACCAGTTTAGTCTAATGATAGCCATCTGGTCTAATAAATACCCATTTGGTCTAATGACCGTTTGGTCTAATATTCACTTGATCTAATGTCCACCTGATCTAATATCCATATGGTCTAATATCTACTTGTCTATTTAACCCATTTGTCGAATACCTTTGGCATGTTTAACATAAAAATAATTGATCTTAAACATTGATTAGTAGAGCAGATGGATATTAATCCAAATGGATATTAACCAAATACGGCCTTAGACCAAATGGGTATTAGAACCAACTATATTACGACTAGCTGAATTTTAAGACGACCGGATATTAAGAAAGACCAAATGGATAATGAGACCAGTATGGATTTAGACGGACCAGATATATTAGGAACGAATGTTTATTAGACCAAATTGAATATTATCAGATGGGTATTACACCAATTGGCAGTAGACCAATTCAGTTTTGTAGAACGATATATGTATTAGACGATATCATTTAAGACCAGATGAATATAACTACATGGCTATTAAACTATGGTTTATAAGCCTAAATGGTTTATTATACTAATGTATTAGACCATAACGTAAGACAAAATGGAGGGAAATAATTTGGGATTAAGACGAAATGGCAAGTCCACCTACTGAAACTAACACATAACTACCCAATACCCTTGTAGAAAACAAGCAAATAATCTCACAAAAATTTTCCCCATATTTTGCAAGCCAAAGAAGTCAGAATTTATTAGAACATTGTGTTGTTTACAACAAATTATTATCTTTGGCAACTTTTAAGTCAAAATGCAACCAATTAACCTCAGCTTGTCCCATGAAATAACTTATACATGGAAATACATTATTGTGCCTAATACAGTATATAAAATAACAACACAAAACAACAAACATGGTTAAGGAGTGAGATTCATCCTAACCTTGTGGCTTCTTGTTTAAAACAAAGATTCTAGTGACCTTTATAGGTGAGGTGGCCTTTAACCAAAGGTCCTTGTGTCACCCAACCCCACTTACAAGTTAATTGTTAACCAGGTTTGATTGGATTCGAAGTGACAACGGTTTATAAAGATAGCCATTTCAAAGAACTAACCAAAATGACCGGGCATATGGGTACACGGTATAAAATAGCGGCATCAGTCTCTTCCTGTCATGTAGGTGAGATGCTCAGATCACCGACATGTAGAATCCCAAAACATTAACAAACTATCATTTACACATCTTGCACTTAACCTCCATTACCTTTTGCCTTGGAATATGACATCTGATCCTAACCTCATCATATGAGATTGCCATAATGCATCAATGACCCACATTTGTGCACTGCAAAACTGGGTGTCAATTTTAAAACCCCTCCTGGAATCACAGCGGACTGCACCCACGGGTGTTAGACTAACACATAATGGTTCAAATCTCCCACCATGTTAGTGTTTATATTAAGTCAAATTTTGGTGTTAGATGACACTGCTTGGTGTTAATTTTTACACCCTAGTCTGGTTATAATTTTTTAAAACACTTTTTTTTAATTTAAGTGTTAAAACTCTGTATTGCTTGTCGTTTTTTTTTTGTGTGGGTTTTTTTTTGTTTGTTTTGTGTTTTTTTTTTTGTTTGTTTGGTTTTATGTTGTTTTTTGGTTTTTTTTTGTGTTTTTTTTTTGTTGTTTGTTGTTGTTTTTTGTTTTTTGGTGTTTTGTTGGGTGTGTTTTTGTGTTGGTTTGTTTTTTTTTTTTTTTTTATTTGGTTTTTTTTGTATTGTTTTATTTTTGTTTTTTTTTTATTGTTTTTGGTTTTTTTTGTTTTTTTGGTTTGTTTTGTTTTTTGTTTTTTGGTGGTTTTGTTATTTTTGTTTTTATTTTTTGTTTTTGGAGGCAAGCACCACCACCACCCCCCCCCCAAAAAACAAAAAACAACGTTTTTTATTTTTTTTATTGTTTTTATGTGTTTTTGTGGTTTTGTTTGTTTTGTTGAGTTGCGGATAACTGATTTTTGTGTTTTGTTTTTGGGAGAAGGTTAGGTTTTTGTGGTTTTGTGTGGGTGTTGTGGGTGTGTGTTGTGTTTTTGTGTGCGTTTGGGTTGTTGCGGCATGAGGGGACAGGGCTGGGTGGTTTTGTTTTTTTCTACACATCCACCGTTCCCCTCCGTCCGTGGGCCCCCCTCCCCCCCCCCCGACACCACCTCCCCCGCCCCCCCCCCCCGCCCCCCCGCCCCCCTCCCCCCACCCCCCACAACCAGTTAGGGGCCACCACCCACCCCCCATCCTTCCTCCGATGGAAACCCCAATCTCCCCCCCTCCCCCCCCCCCCCCCACCCACTGGTTTATATTTTTTTTTTGGTTTTGATTTATTTATTTTTTGGTGATTTTATGTGTTGTTTTTGGTATTATTGTTTATTGTGTGGAGGGGTGTTGGGATTTGGGGCACCGGTTTCTCCACTGCCGCGGGGACCGCGTGCCCCCCCGTGTGCCAAGGGCCCCTCCCCGCGCCCTGTTATAAGCGCCTACCGCCCTCCAACCAGGGAAGTGTGGGGGGTGAATGGTCCCCCCACCACCCGCCTCTAGCCCCATCCCCACCCTCCCTCGGGGGCTGCCCCCCCCCGGCGACGAGGGCCCGCCGTTCGCCCCCCCAGAGCCTCCCAGGTCGGGACCCGCGTCGCGTGGGATTAAGATCGTGAACCCCCACCTGGGAGGATACCCCCTCGCCCCCCCCGGCCCCCCACCCAGTCCCCCGTCGCGCCCGTGCACCCCCCCCTTTACCCCCTGGGCCCCCCCCCCCTCCCTCCTTGGTCCTGTCCTGCCCCCCTCCCCCTCCCCCGCCGCGGCCCTCAGTCCCGGCCCACCTTGGATTCAGTTCCCGCCCCCACTCTACCCCTCCGTACACCCTACACTCCCGTGATCCCCCCCTACCCCACTCCGCCTTCCTCCCCGACCCCCCCGCGCCCGCCTCGCCCCTCGCCCTCCCTAGCATTCCCCGGCCCCCCCGCCTCCCCCTCTCCCCCGCGCTCCCTCACGCCACCCTTTCATCAATACGGGCTCACCCCCTGGTGTAACCAAACTTGGTGTTTAACATTATATGGGTAACCTGATATTTTCGTAGAAATTGTTTTGATATTATTTTATTATCTATTGTAACGCTTGTCTTTTAAGAAATCATGAACATATCACCAGAATGCATAATAAAATTATGCAGCAACACCAAGCATGTTAAGTCCTAATTTCAACACCAGAAACACACACCACAAGCAATGACACGGACTGGTGTTAAAGTTAGCACCCCATTTTTTGCAGTGTGGTTTTAATTGGACTCCAAATGTCATCAAAACTTTCACATATTTTACACATCTGGACAGGCAGTAATTGCAGCTTGCTTTTTGCCTTGTCCCCTTGAACATTCGTTGCAGTGATACAATTAGTACAAATGTTTTTCCATCAAAATTCTATACGGCTTGTTACATATTTGCTTATATGAGTGGAAACATTCTTTGGAAAAAAGCAACAGCTGCAGAAATACTGTACTTTGAGTGTTGTGTTATCAGTTTTTTGTTGAGATAATACAAATGGTAACCCATGGACAATACCTATTTTTATATTTGCTGTTCGTAATCAGTTATAGGTACTTTCAAAATCCTTCAAACCAATTCTATTGTAAAGAAACCATTCAGTTATCCCTCATTTGAGGGTCCGTGTTTTAACTTGTTAATGCCTAGAATTTTCTGGAGTGAAAAATCATGCAAACTAAAACTTACAGCTTAGTCATTCATCCCATTCCTTATTTTCCCTTTCATTACAGTATTTTCATACTAATCATTAACATTTTACATTTTCATCACTCCCTAACCTTCAGAAACTACTTCACCGATTTTTAGTAATTATTCAGCCATTTCTTATCATACTATTTCAAGATTAGTGAATCAAACAACCGGCTATTCAGGGCACTCAAAAGCACCACCAATCCAAGAACTTCCTGTCCCTTAATGATATTTTCCTATACTTAATGAAAGCAGTGACTGCTACAACTTAAAAGCAAAATCATGTCTGTTACAAATGCTATTAAGACTTGCAATTACAACAACATATAGCCAGCAGGTCTGTTAAAAAACTTTTAGGGTCAGATTCCAACCTTACTAAGTATGCATTAGGGATTTTTTAAAGACTTCAACTTAAGCTTAAGGGCAATCCCCCTCATTTTGAGGTTTTTTTGAAAAGCAGATAGAAGTAGTTGATATGTTGGAAGTATGGCTTTTTATATGCATTACAAAGCATATGACTACTGTGGTTTTGAAAATTATATTTATTTTAAATTTCGATACTCATAATCAAATGAAATCTGGGGGTCAAAAAGGTAAATTTGTTGAATTTGGGTAAAGCAAATTGCAACATATTTTGCCCCCCCAAACTTAGTACTAATAGGGTCTTTTTTTACCAGTTGTCTGCTATCCAGGTAAGTTACATGGGCCAAGCTGTGCAACCTAATTTGCAGAACATTTTCAATTTTAATCCCTGTGTTTCCATGGCAACCGATTCTTGAAAAATCCCAATTTTCGTGATGGGATTTGACTTTGATGGCTTATAAATCAAAAAGTAAAGACAGATATCAAAAATTCCCTCAATTAAGTTGCAGAGCATTATAAAACCTACATTTGTGCACAATTTTGGTGGTCATTACACCATTCGGAAGTACCAAATTTTGGGGGGCAAATTTCCAGTTGCCGAAATTGCAAAAAAAGATATACGGGCAATTAAGGCTAGAAAACACTTAATTTTATTTATAAAATGTATTGCAGTTTTTGATTTGAAAATGTCATTTATTATCTACATTAATTATGCTAAATTATAAATAAAAAATATCAGGAAATAATCAACATCATTAGCCAAAATTATTTTGCCATTTTCTTAAATATCCACTGCTTCAAAAAAAACAATAAGATAAAAAAGTAAATAAAAGCTGCTGAAAAAACAATAAGAAACATTAAGAAATAGTATTTAAGGTCGTGTACAATGCACTTTGATCAAAGTGTAGCAGCGGAACGGAATGTCGAGTTTCACCAAATAAAAAGTAAAATTAGAGCTGAAAGTAGTGAGGCATTCAAAAAATTAAGAAACTTCAGAAAATTCTTGCTCCACAAAGGATTAAGGGTAGATGCCCCCTTAAGGTTTTGCAGCACACAAGAACTCAACCTGATATTGGAATTTTGGTGGTGGTTTCAAATCTATGTGTAATAATTAGGGCTAACCCTTCATACCAAGGAAGGTCCAGTGTGTATCCCACAAGCCAATGCGATTGGCAGATCGCCAACTTTCAAGAATGCGATATCATGTGATATTTCATGATCAGTGCTAGTGAGAAACTCTTCTGGGTATCGTCTCTGGCTGTTTTTCCAAATAACTTTTGCAAGACTAACCCAACTTTTGCATCTGGGGATATGATTATTTTGTGAGTCCCTAGCTGAAAACAAAGCAAAATAACATAGACGAGTTTTAAATGAATTAAGGGGACCCTCTCAAATCACTAAGACTTCACATTTACTGTCCTTATCAGGGCGCTCAAATGTGTACTTGCGAACGGGGACACAATGTATTTGAATGGGACCGAAACAAGGACCCCAATGAAATGTTTGTTACAGAGAACGGATTGTTCATGTAATACACACATAGCTTCTTTCTTCAATACCCACATCTGTACATAATAGAAACATGATAGGAGTGGTGTGGAGAGTATCATTTCCACCTTTGAATACAATGCCCCCCCCCCGCTTTGTGTACAACTTAAAATTGAATTAAATCATGCCTTTTGTCATATATTTGAATTTAGAATGACACATATCTCATTTTCAAATCGAAATATCTGACCCAAAAACATACCAAGATACATCTATGCATATTAAAAGGGAAACTAGTTTGTCTACTCAAGTGGATATATAAGTTTATCAAGAACCCTAGTTCAAGTTTTCTGCTACTCTTTGCTAATATACTCAATCCACCTGGGAATCACTATTCAAGTGTAACGTTGACAGTAATTCTGACTACTTGGGTACTGCATTCTTTTCTCCTTTTTGAGGCAGCAAGATTTACAATCTTGACTTGAATTTAGTAATTTGAAAACTGAAAAAAAAAAGCACAATGAGATTTCTTGTAAATTGAATTTATATTTTGGACCTCTCAACGGTCAACCTCACTCCAATTTTATGCTTTTTCAAAATTAAATTCGGTCATATTATAAAAATCTGGAATAAAAGGTAAACGTGTGGACTGGAACTAGCTACCTGGCCAAGTGCTCATCCACTCTTTCCTTGTACAATGGGGGCAGATGCTCGCCCACCACTCTTTCCCTGGCATTGGGGCCAGAGTACCCTCACTACTCTTCCTTGGCATTGGGGCCGAGTGCTCACTCACTCTTTCCTTGGCATTGACCAGAGTGCTCACCATGCTTTCCTTGGCATGGGGGGGGCCAGAGTGGCGCCGCCACACTTTCCTTGGCATTGTTGCATAAATACTCACCACCACTCTTTCCTTGGGTCCTTGTACCAAGAGTGCTCACCATGCTTTCCCTTGGCTTGTTGGGGCAGAGTGCTCGCCACACTTTCCTTGCATTGGGGCAAAAGTAATTCACCCACTCTTTCCTTGGCATTGGGGCCAGAGTACTCACCACTCCTTTCCTTGGCATTGGGGCCAAGTGGCTCACCACTCTCCTTGTGCATTGGGCCAGAGTGCTCACCACTCTTTTCTTGGCATTGGGGCCAGAGTGATTCAACCACTCTTCCCTTGACATTGGGACCAGAGTGCTCACCCCGCTCTTTCTTCCTTGACATTGGGGCCAGAGTGCTCCACCCTCTTTCCTCAGCATTGGGCCAGAGTGCTCACCACTCTTTCCCTCTTTTCCTTGGCATGGGGCCATAGTGCTCACCATATTTTTCCTTTGCATTTGGGGCCATAGTGCTACCACTCGTTCCTGGCATTGGGCCCCAGAGTGCTCACACACTCTTTCGTTCGCCTTGGGGCCAGAGTACTCACCACTCTTCCTTGGCCTTAGGGCCAGAGTGCCACTGCTATTTTCCTTGGCATTAGGGCCATAGTGCTCCACCACTCTTTGCTTGGCACTGGGACAGAGTGCTCACCACTTCTCCTTGGCATTGGGGCCAGAGTGCTCACCACTCTTTCCTTGGCATTGGGGCCAGAGTGCTCACCACTCTTTTCTTGGCATTGGGGCCATAGATGCTCACCAATCTCTTTGCTTGGCATTGGGGCCAGACTGCTCACCACTCTTTCCTTGAATTGGGGCCAGAGGGCTCACCACTATTTCCTTGGATTGAGGGCCAGCCGTGCTCACCACTCTTTCCCTGGCATTGGGGCCAGAGTGCCCTCAGATTCCTCTAGCAATTGGGGCCAGAGTGCTCACCACTCTTTCCTTGGCCATTGGGGCCAGAGTGCCTCACCACTCTCCCCTTGGAATTGGGGGGGCAGAGTGCTCCACCACTATTTCCTTAGCAATTGGTCCAGAGTAACTCACCACTCTATCCTTGGCATTGGGGCCATGGCGCTCTTTTCCTTGGCATGGGGCAAGGTATCACCACTCTTTCCTTGGCAATTGGGGCCATAGTGAATCACCAACTCTTTCCGTGGCATTGGGGCAAGAGTGCTCACCCACTTTCCTTGATGTTGATACTACACTCCTCTACTATAATTACTGTTGGGGTTTGGCTAGCTCTTCTGCATAGCAAGTTTTTACCTTCCCACACATTGGTGGAGAGGCAATTTGAGTTAAAGTGCCCTTGCCCAAGACACAAACATTCACCCCTACACGCTCCCACATGTTAATTGCTGTATTGCTGTGCGTATGCCTCTCCGTTAATCAAATTTACTATGCATAGAGGCAAGCCTTCAATCTAAATGGTCTGGCGAAATGTATGGTCAGCACACAATTCAGGAACTTAGTGACTTTCCCCCCCCTTACCTTACTTATGGACTCACATTATTAACAATCTTGACTTGGATTTAGTAGGTTGGGTTATGCCAATCTGAAAATTTTGTTGTGGCTTTAATAGTTGTGTAACTAATATCTGAAATACTGAAGGCATTTTTGGGGGGCACATGGCCCATCAGCCATTTCTTCCACCAGCCTGGTTCTACCATCCATGGATGATATCAAGATCTGGATACACAGCTCTTCACATCATCACACCCAATGATGAAACCGTTTAGGTCTGAAAGTTTTTGTGGATTCCCCTTTCGTAAGAGCCGAAAAAATTTCCTGTCTGAAAGGGATGTCTGAAGTGGTTTGATAAATATTTAACATATCCTGTAGATGATACACCAGTAATTCATAGGTAATATATAATAATATCCTTCAAGGCTACCATGACATTACACAACAAAACAACTTTAGTACTATTTAAAGACACTGTCAGCAATCCACCCGAGTCAAACTATAACTTGTGGGAATAGATTATAAATTAAGGGCAAGTCTGTAGAATTCTCAAAAGTAATTTTTTAAGTGAAAAAATGGTGGAAAAGGAAGAAAACAGCAGTATAAAGATATGAATCTAACTTCAATTGTGTGTTGTAGTAGGTTTAAGTCCGTACGGACAGTAATGACTAAAAATACATCGCGGTCCCCGGACCGCGAGTGTCGTCTGCCGTCGTGGTTTGTGAATGGTGCCAAAGGTCACATGAGGTCACGAAGGTCACATAAGGTCACCAACATGTCACCCCACCCCGCCCCTTCCTTTCCACCAAGTTACATCATCGAAGCCCTTATGGAACTCATATGGCATGCAATATATAAAGGGTTAACATTTTGAAAGGTCAAAGGTCACATGAGGTCACCAAAAGGTCACCCAACCCCACCCCCTCCTTTCCACCAAGTTACATTACCGTAGCCCTTACGGAACTCATACAGCATGCAATATATTAAGGGTTAACATTTTGACCACAGACACACAGACATACGACCAGAGTAATCCCTATGTGCCTTCTGCAATTCTTGCAGACGACACAAAAATCCAATTTGTCCTTATTAGGCAGGCTTTGGTCTTATCACTTGTAAGGTAATGTTATCCTATCCAGATGACATAAAATCTGACTTTGGATGATTTTGTTTATTTTCTGATTTAGCAATCACTGATATGTGCCTTTTAAATAACAAATAAACACAAGTAAAAACAAGGAAGTCCATATCAGTCGCCACAGATTAAGTTATCAATCTTATTCCAATAAAGAGATCAATGGGTTACAGCCAGACCAACACCTGTTTTTGCATTCTATCCGTCAAGGGTTTTAAAGCCTCAACATTCAACACTTACACTCCATGCACCATCCTGTGTGTCCGTAAAGAACGTTTTTTTAAAAATTTTTAAAACAAAATTCACAACAAAAAATATTTACAAAATTGTTTAAAAGACTGTATGAATTGGTCAAAAAGTAGCTTGTAGGTAGGTTGGGTTTCAATTGAACATTTTTCTTTGGCACAATATACTATCTGAAAAATATACACAAACAGGGAAAGGATATACACATTAAATATTGAAACACAACTTCAGCACTAAGTTAAATAACAATAAAAACAAGCAACCAGGAAGCCCAGGATCAATTTCATTACAATGAAAGATCAATGTTACAAGTTAGACAACAACGCATCTTTGTCATTCTATCCTCAAGGGTTTCAAGGCCTAATATGCAAACTTAAACCTCCATTGTACATCCTCGTTGTTCCATAAAGATAGTGTTAATGTCACAACAAAAACTTATCACATACGTTTTTTTAGAAAGGGCTCTAGTATGAACTTGGCACAAGTGGCTTGCAGGTGGTTTTTAATTTATCAATTTCTTTTGGCACACTAAAAAAATTATACACAAACAGGGAAAGAAGTTCATATACAAAGTTAACAATACAGCAATTAAACGTGTGTCATCCTCCTGGCAGATTGAGTCTGGACTGACCTCAGATGACCTTTGAAACTTGGTCCATGACCATGACATCTGCATGTGAAAGAAACACCCTACTGCCCTTAACCCCGAGTCTGGTTTCAATTAGAAACTTAAACTTTTCGAAGACGACGTGAAACAACAAAAACTTAACCAACTGGAACACGCACAATTAATAATGCACAAGTGCACCTCTTGCAAAATCCCCTCGCTTTTCATCAGCCAGGGAATAAAAATGGACCGCTGATGGCCCATGCAAGTTTGCACCTTTAGAGTAACCTACATCTCAACATAATGTTGTAATCCATGAAAAGGTTTGGTTTGGTTCCTTTTGGAGTTTCACTCAGGACTACACCTTATACGTGAAACAGTTTTAGTAACCTCTAATTACAATTGGGATTTAAATTAACCTTTAATTGAAGGAAAATTAATTCAAATGCTCTACCCCCCCCCCCAAAAAAAAAAAAAATTATCATTAACAAAATCCCCTAAGCAGTTTGTCCCCATACAATGTGACTTTCGAGCACTGAAGAGCTAACATTATAGGTACATAAAGACAACAGCTTGGGCAAGAGAAGCAAGATCAGGACAAGATGGAAAATGCTGGAGAGCTACATACAGCAGTGGTTGACAAAGCCTGATGATGTTATTTCAAGATGTGTCATTACAATTGTCTTTATAGTCTATCTTGCTGCAGTCAGTAATGTCATTACATTCAGATGGATCTTTTCTGTGTGCATTTTCGCACTGCCTCTATATGCACACATGGATAAGTCAGCACTCTGAATCAATGCCCACATTTTAATGCTGCACATATACTGCATACACACTGACGTCACTGACTCGAGGAAGGTAAATGCACCATACCCAAGATAAAACTTGATAAATGTTAAAAGATAGGTGCAAACTGAACTTTAATAATCCTATCTTGAGGATACAGAATTGGGTACAGTTACTGAAACAAGCATTATTTGAAATTATTCAAACAGGTTCACCATTGGACAAGTTTGAGAAACTATCAAGCTTTTGTCAGGAGTAGCTCCGACTTCATCAGGACAACTAAACTAAATGAAAGACATGTAGGCAGTGAATAGCTCTTTTCAAGCCACCTTTACTCTTATTTTAGCAGATAGGTGAGGTCTGCTTGTTCTTAGTTAGTCTTCAGTAAACAGCTCTTTTTAGAGCCACCAGGTTTTGTTTATAGAGCCAACAGTAGGTAAGTGACAGCTTGACAGTATCTCAAACTTGTCCGATAGTAAACCTGTTTGAATTATTTCAATTGTTATGAATACCCATTGTAAAAGTGCATCCAATGACAAGCATTCTGTGATATTTTCTTTGTTTCAGACATCAAGAATTGCATTTTTGACAAAACTACGTAATTTTTTTCAAATAGTAATTGGAAATTTAACAGGTAGAGCACTTTTAATATTTGTTTTCATTTCAAAGTAATGCATTTCAAATCATAATTTTGGTGCTACATAGTTTATTATGACATATGTTTCTTTGTTGTTTGTTTGTTTGTTTTTGTTCTGCTTTTTGGACTCACATAAGCCTATACATGGAAGTCAACTGCCTAATACTAAAAAATAGGAACATGATATTAACTCAACAAGTACATTCTGGGTGGTATTAAGAATGACTTTGAAACTCAACCACTGGTTGTTCATCAGTTCTGCTCATTTTTTTCCGGATAAAACCCGGTTTCTTTGTTCTAAACAATGAAACATGGATCATCAACTGCCATAAAATACC
>JAMKCH010053049.1:0-120961 GCA_023653785.1 Ophioderma brevispina
CATTTCTTAGACGTGGAATGAAACAGGTCTACGGTGCAAAAAATGGGTAGCGATTGAGAGTTCGCAATGGTGGGATTGGTGCTTGTGTCGCTACACCGGAACATCTAGCCGAGCAGTCCGCACAGTCCGTACCTGACTGGCAGTCAGTCGTCACGTGACCAGGGCCACCATCGTTACACTCCCCGTTTCGAGTATATCCATAGCAACTATCTTCGCAATCCGTAACTGTAAATAAGAGAATAAAGTGATAAACATTATAGAAACTCAAACTCAACCGCCAGTTATTCGCCGGTTGCGTCCGGTTATGGAACGATACTGGTCAAAAAATTATCGACGATAAAGTAGTTTATCAATTCGGTTGAAAAACTAGGTTGGTTTATCAATTCGATAATCCATGATAATCGGCGAAAACCCTGGTTTATCGTTGATAAACTGGGGTTATCGAATTTTAGGACAGCTATGGTTTCATACCCGGTTCTTTTAAGTTGAAATCGGTTTTTATTGTTCTAAGCAATGAAATACGTGCACCTGAAATTAAACGCCCGAGTTTGCAACCGCCCCGAAGGTGTATGGGTAATTATATCTTAACACGTAAAAAATGGGTATACGTTTCATGTAGAAGTCCCGTTGGATGCAAATGAGGTATTGCCATTCATTCCGTCAAGCGCTACTGCACAACGCCATACAGCGCATGACGGAATCAATTGTAATACCTCATTTGCATCACTGGGACTTCTTTATGAAACGTCTACCAAAAAATGGGTAGACGTTTCATATACAAGTCCCATGGATGCAAATGGGGTATTGCCATTCATTCCGTCAAGCGCTACTGCACAACATCATACAGCGCATGACGGAATCAATTGTAATACCTCATTTGCGTCCATGGGACTTCTAAATGAAACTTCTACCAAAAATGGGGTCCATTTTGTTTTTCGTGCGCCATTTTTTAACAGCAAATTATTTTTGCCCATTTTTTTGTAAATGCCCAAATATCAGTTGCGCATATTTTGGTGAAAAAAATCAATAGGCCACCAGCAATAGCAAGTCGAATGCCATGCACATTCGTAGAGCCATAATTTACTGATTTTGATTTGCACCTTTACATAACTGTTTTCGCATTTTGCGAAGTTTTTTAAGAGTTCCAAATCTGTTCAAATGCAGCTAACTCATGTTTCACTAATTCTTTCACCATGTACTCACCAGAAAGTGCAAAAACTTGTATCTTGTCTTCACAGAAAACTGGAGTTATTCTCTATTGTAACAAGCAAATGAGATGAAACAAAAGGTTTTGAACGCCTGGTTTTTCTAAAATGTGATGCACAAAACGATTTACTTTTTCTTTTAAAAACTGTTTTCGATTGTCACCTTTTTACTTTTTGAGACGGCCACATATATCTAAAAACGGTCCATAATCTTGTGTTCAATTCAACTTTTCAATTGGAATCCGAGATTCATGCAGGTCATACAGCCGATATCTTGACCAGAAATATGAACATACAACACAAACCAAATCACTGAGAATATTAATTAGTAAAAAGTGTCTTTCATTTGACTAATTAAATATTAGTCATGTAACATTTTTTATATCCCAAAATAGATGGCTAAAGTGGTTTTGCATTAAGCGATTAAATTCTACTTGCAAATATTTCTACAACTAAAATTACAACAAATTCGTCAAAATATGACCATGTGTACTTAAATTCGTCATTTTTGGTGCTTTGACACTAATTCTTAGTCACTTATGGTTAGTCTAAAGTCGTCTTTCATTAGTCACTTTGTCATTTGACCAATTCGTCAGTCATTATTATGTCCATTTTAAAGTGTAATTTAACAGGTAATGAAAATATACTTTGTAATCATGAAACTAGTTTAAATATGGGGAAGGTTATCTTCCATCATAGCAAACCTGTTTTCCAGCATGAAGTACTTATTATGAATGATAAAACAACTGATGTGATGAACTATGTGTAATTAGTCAAATAGGCACTTTTTTTGTGACTAAATATATTCTCAGTGATACAATGCGCACACCCCAATGAAGGCGCTGTCTGCGAAACACTGCGAAAATAATCATACTACTTCCTGTGCCATCCGGTCGCATGCATCACCCTGCCCCCTCCTCTGCATGTACACTGGTAGCCGTACGGCAGAGCAAACCGTTGACCTCTTGTCTGGTGTTGGTCCCCACGAACCCCAAATGTTGGCAGGGTTTAGAACTAGAAAGGGTAAAAATCACCTTATGTATATAATCGCGGGTTCTTTTAAATGTCAATTATAAGTGATAATGCTGGCGAGGTTAAAATAACAGCACATTTTTGAAGAGTGCCTCCAATTTTCCCAACTATTTGAGTTTTTTGCACCTAGTTTCATTGGTAATTGGCTTAACCATATCTGTGAATGGTAGAGAGCTCACAATTCTCTATGTGTCGCAAAAGGAATTTGGTAATTAGAAAAATTACTCGGGAGAATCTCCGATACTATTCAACGGCTGCTGAAACGCCCGCCAATATTACTCTCTCTCTATTTCCGATTAGTTGTTCGGCCGGTTCAGTCAGGCAAGTTTAGAGGTCATTTTTTTTTTTTTTTTTTAAATGCATTTATTTTTTACAAGGACATTAAATTGGCGTTTCCAGCCTCACCGTTAAGAAAACCGTACTAAGAATAAATTATACAATGTTCCGATAAAAAATAATTATTGACCACATATCGAGTGGTTTCATCTAAACCGGAATTAATATTAACATAACATGAATTCAAACCCCTAGTCTGACCATGTGCTATTAAAATCTCGCCGCTATTGTATAATGTGTTAATGCGATACCGCCGGCAGTGTGTCATACACACATAGGAAAGCACATGATGAAAGCGTCACAGGTGAGGTGTATGGCGCTACTGTGCCGTCTGTATCCCATAACATGTATACATATCCCAGATACACTAGCGCGAATATCAAATTAGCGAATGGTCAGACAAAATGTTTAAATTCCTTTCTATGGTAGTATATTACCGTTGTTTTTCGATGAAACCCTCGATATGTGTTCAATAATTATTTGTTATAGCTAGATTGTTAATTATTGTTAGCTCGGTTCTCCTTTAAATTACACAATCGGGATCCGATTTAATTACACCATCGTTTATTTTAGGACAAATACCATTGTGGAGCATTGTCGTTGCAGGTATAGTTTACTGAGACAATCCAAACAACGGCAAAAATCTCCAATTTTGAAAAATGGGGTCGCTCTTCCAAAAAATGTGACATTATTGCATGATATATTTCAACTGCTACGTAATTGCGAACATGGAGTGAGGTTGTGTTTCTTTTGTTTTCGCTCAAGGTAAAATATCAAACGAATTGCAGATAAAAGCTAAGCTTTGATAAACCGATAAACCAATTTCTTTTATTCATGAATAACAAATAACAATTTAGGAAAAAATAGTGAAAGCATGATACAAATGGTTTGGATATTATGATCAATATTGACTATTTGAATATTTAAGCGTATTTTCTGTTATTTTATGTTACGATAACCCTTTTTATGCTGTGTGTCATTGGAAGGTTTAATAATAAATAGGTGAACTCTTTAATCATTTCTAGTGTTTTGTTCATGTTCCAACTTTCAAGCAGTGGCGTACTGGATTCACACCAGTAAATAACGTGAGAAACGGTAAGTCCAGCCCCCACTGCAATGAGGTGGTTTTTTTGGGGACCCTCGCCCTAAGTATACCCTAAAAAACGGATGATGAAATGGCGGGATCTGGGTTACAAATCATGGTGGCTATCATATTAAGTATAAAATCTGTAGGAATATACAAAAAAAGATGGTCATTGATATGTTTTTGATCAGACAAACAAATTTTAACCGTATTCTTACAGGGAAAACACCTGACTGAAAGTGCTGTGACCTCCAGGGTCCAGGTGCATGTTAGCCTTCACGGTCCAGTAGCTCGAAAAATTTGGGGATAACTACCCTAAGTTCATGATTGATCGGTAGGAGATATGATGATCTTCAAGACAGAATGTTAGCTTTAAAAGGTATGAGATGTCCATAGGAGAATAATGACGTTCTGTATCGCGCCCCATTTGTACAGTAAGAATGGGAGCAGTATTTAGTTGGGTTCTGTGAAAACTTAGAGATGGGCTTATATCTGGTTGGAGCAGACTGAGTCGAAAAGTAGTTGTGTGAACTCCACTCTGAATCGCGTATACGGCAATCTGATATGATCAATCTGTTTTCAAAGAACCAGTGATGAAATGACAGTCCCCTGGCCTAGTGTTGTTGTGCAGGCGGGAGGGGGGGGCGGGGGGCAGCGCAGGAGAACTGCTCGAGG
Source organism: Ophioderma brevispina (assembly GCA_023653785.1). Taxonomy (NCBI): domain Eukaryota; kingdom Metazoa; phylum Echinodermata; class Ophiuroidea; order Amphilepidida; family Ophiodermatidae; genus Ophioderma; species Ophioderma brevispina. The sequence goes on from JAMKCH010053049.1 coordinate 4,333, forward strand.
CAAGGCAAGATAAGGGTGAATAGAGCTGTAAAACATTCTAGGCTGGAGAATATGCTCAAGCGAAGTAAAATGACCGAGTCTAATTCAGCTGGCTGGCTTGCGCAATGCTTAGCCGATTAAATAGCCACAATGAATGGGGATTAAAAGATAAGCATGAAACTTTTCTTTTTTTGTGGATGTAGGCGCCTACAGGACCGGTTTTACCAATGATGGCAGCTCTTCTTTTATCAGAAAGTGAAGTATTTGAAACATGGTAATTGAAAGGTTTGTCAGCTATAATAGGCTTGGTGGACAGGCTTACAAGCCAGCATCCCCAATGGTAAAAACATCCCCGAAGTATACCCACCCCCGAATAAGCCCCTCTTTTCCTTCTCAAAGGCCAGGTTGCATAAGTAGCAAAGAGTAATTATTTTATTTCCTGATATATAAAGGCAATGGAAAACAGAAAGTTTTTTTGGTGAGCGCTAACTAAGAAATCTTCAGTAGATAGCAGAATATGGATAATTTAGGACAATACTATTTTTTTTTCACTTAATTAAAAAGCAATTATCTCCTCATGAATGATCACACAGGTGAAGGAGGTTTCAAGTGAAGACAAGAAATTCATTAATTTACAAATCTGAATTCATAGGATTCCAACCCATAAATACGTGAGAACACCGTAAGCCCATCCCCCACTGCAAATGCCGTGTTTTTTGGGTGACCCTCGGCCAAGTAACCCTAAAAACTGAGAGAATGGCGAGATTGGGTTTACAAATCATGGTTGCTATCAATATAGTATAAAATCTGTAGAATATCAAAAAAAAAAAACATTGATGTTAAATTGTCTAGTTTTCACGGTCCAGTAGCTCGAAAATTTGGGGATAACTACCCTGATTCATGATTGATATCGGTAGGAGATATGACTCTGTCAAGCAGAAGGTTATCTGAAAGGTCTGAGATGTTCCATTGAGGATAAAATGACGTTCATCTCCTCGCCCATTTTGTACGGACGAATGAGCAGTATTTTGGTGTGAAACCTACTGAGGCCGTCGATCCGAGGGGGCAAAATTTCCTCCTGGTCGACCCGCAGAGGGGAGTCGTCCCGCGGTGATTTGCTCCAATTAAGACTGAATTTTAAAAATGGGCGCGCGTCTCCGAATTACTTTAATTTTGCCCAATTTATGCTGAAATTGTTAAAATTCCCCGAAAAAGGATGGTAAAAATTTTGGTCTATATCGTCCCGCTTTTTGGAGCAGAGGGGGCAACTTGCCCCCCCCCCGCCCCCCCCCCCCCAATCGGTACGGACGCCACTGCTTTCAATTGACACCAGATTGTTCATTTAATATCGTTCTAATATATTCTAATGGTGATGAGAACACGTTTAAAACGAGCTTCTGTAATTTCTGGCTTAAGGTATGGTCATCGGATGCGCATCGGATGAAATGGCGTTACAGACAAAAGTATGGGGAAGTTACTTATTTCGAGGTGCATCGAAATAAACTAATTTATATATCCCTGCCAAATAATGGTTGAGTCCATTTTCTCTGCGAGGCATCGGTTTAATGTTGCGTGCCCTCTGAACCATCACAGCGCCTGTTTATTGGTCTATTGTAATCCAAAAAACAGACTACTTTAAGAGGAATTTTCAGGCAGTGGTAGTAGTAACATATTGAATGTAAACAGACTTGATACAATACCACTATGGTAACTAGTGTTAATGCTGAGGGCTTATCAAGTATTGTGAAAACCAATGGGGATCGTTGAATGCATATTCAGAATTTTGTAATAGTGCTAAGCATTGTTGGAATTACAGGTACTAACAAGACTATGGGCGCTTCTCAGGTAGGAAACTGATCGTGTTGCGTGGCAATAACAGACCTACTTCTACATACTTCAGGTTTTCATTGTGATGTTTATGGTAATAGTTCCATACCCATTGTCACATTCCACTCATGATCAGCCACCAGATCCTTGATTGCAATAATACTTTTATCCACCAAACAATTGGGTTTTCACCACCCCCTAGTGTCTGTATGTAGCCCATTAGGAATGAGTGTCCAACAGAGCGTCAAGGCCAAAATAGTCAAGGGCGATTAGGCAAGAAAAATAAATTGATTTGATTGCCCGTTCACCTCCACAAAAAATTGGTCGGTAGGGTCGCGTTTGATTTTTTTTAAATTTATTTTTTAGGAACAAGAATATTCTAGTAAGATATGCCAATAGCGGGTTTTTTGTTGTATAGGCCTATGTCTGTACTGTACGTAAAATCGTGATGGCACAAATTGTTCATTCTCTGCACATTGTGGGCCTGGGGCCAATACGGCCACAGATTTGACTATGACACGCAAAATCACAACAAACAGCCCTTAAATGTCTGCGAAATGTCATAGAAGAAAATTTCCCTTGGCAAGCAGTATACGAACAGCGTCACAAGAAACCGCCATGTTGTTTGTTTTGAAACTCTCTCCCGCCAGTTGCATACACGAATGTCTTTCAGCAGCGAATGAAGGAAACCCCAAATACCAAACCATTTCTTCAATTCTCTCTTTGTAACATAACCAGATCTATTTATTTATTTTGTAAAATCGTTTTGAATTTTACTTATTTCGATCGATGTCATATTGTATATTTTGTCTATTTTATAACCCGTTTTGTTTTTTTTTTCACTTATGTGAACGAACCGTCCCATTGAAACATTTGGCTATTATAGAGCAATCTCATCGCCCAAACAACTACGACGAATTCGGCGATATTCCCCATAAAAATAACACAACATTTTGGTTCACACTTCAGATTATCGTACATTTATATCACCTTTTATATCCGTCAGTAATGATTTTGTAAAATCCAAGTTACAAAGTGCATAAATGTATTCCAAATGGCTGGCTGGCTTACTTTCCAATACTATTTTGGATGTGCATCGCATATTGTTTTTACTGCACGTGCGGACAGCCATTTCGGCCCTTACTGCGCATGTGCAAAAGCCACCGCTTCACATTTCAGATAATACGCACCGCGATGTCCAACTTCCCTTCCCTGTCAGTTGTTCCTAGGAAAAGTTACTGTTTTTTAAACCCTTGTATCCTAAAGATGATGCTATAATTGGACACAAATTGTATTCAAATCTACTCTCACGTCATTTCTGGACTATATTCAAGATTGCGAATGGGGAATTTTCCCTAAAAGCTGATGGATGATTTTCTGGCGATGGTGTTGGTATCCAAAGAGTGATGTTTTGTTTTCTAAAATCCGCAACTTTTACTATCATGTAAGTAACAAAAAGTCCCCGATAGAATGAGGCGATATCGCTCTATTGATGCTTGTAACCCGACTGACTGTCCGACGTATTCAGACACAACTCTATGATTCGGGCTGCGATAGTGCATATGCTACAACCTGGAAGGGGTATATATCAGGTTTTCATTCATCGTTATTAAAAGAAGCAACTTTTAGAAAAAGTAAGAGATTTACATCCATAACCTGACACCCTCAAATTGAGAATTTTCACTCTCAAAAAACAAAAAAAAAACGCGACCCTAATGTTTCGATTTTTTGGGTCCGGGTCGGGAAGGGCAATCAACAATTTTTTTTCTGGCCTAATATTGATTTGGGTTTATTTGCTTAAAAAAAGATCCTTATTTACAGTATCAGGAAAACAGGGGTTTGCATTTGTCGTGAATCAATCGGATCAAATTGTTGGAAGTCAATATTAGGCCCCAAACAATCATACATCACTACATGCATGGACCTCAGTTTTATTGTCTTTTACAATCCAATACTATTTGAAGTGCGCATCCAAGTCGTACTCAGGAAATGCTCAAATACATGCATTTGATCAGAACTGGCAAAGCATCGCGTTATGGTGGATTTGCGTGGCGGGGTCGTATGACCAACAATTTAGAATGAGAATTGCAAGAGTGCCCTCAACGTTCATGGGCGGGTGGTAGACAGTGAGCTGTGGTCATGTACATGACACCATCCTCAAATCCTAGCAATTAAGTTTTCATCACTGCTGGAATGCGTGCACGTGGTTTTGGGGGGAGTGGGGTTTCGTTTCCCGATTCTCACACAGATCAAGCCCACAACGCAGCTTGGAAGGCCAATGAAAGATTGTGCTTTTGATTTCAACAAGGGTCCTGGTCAAAGACAATCTTGCCTCCTACAAGCACAATGTTTAACCGGGCAGTAATCCGATCATATGCCGTCAATTGGTAAAAAACCTAAATCACACACTTGATAAATGTTATTCAACATCAAGGCGTTATATAAACCCAATTGTTCGCATGTTTGCGTGTGCTGTAAATACCCGTCACAAATTAAAATTTTGATGGCGTTCTTCCCTTATTGCAATTGTATCCGAACACCAATGCCGCAAATAACACTTCTTGATAGGTTCGTTCATGGTTTTAGATTAGGCTACAGGGGATGTCGTAATGCCCGTGAGTCTCCAAATCTCAAATCGGTTTTTGCCAGGACCCCGAGTGGCTTTGAAAAACTTCACAAAGAAATTGATTTGTTTCGGCTGCAGGCCCTTTACCGAAAAGCCTATCAAAATCAATTGTGGTCCGCCAATCCGTGATCATTCCAAAGTCTGATCCTGGAAAATACAGGTTAATACAGCACTTATCCTAATCCTATCCGGATGGGGGTCAATTAATGATGGAATTGATCCGGATTTGGTGCACAGTAATATAACAGCTTTGATAATGCTGTTCAATGGTCGGTGGAGTGGGTCAAGGGGCAATGATGGCGAATGCTGATGTGGTACTCTGCCCTTCGGTTTGCTTCCAGTGCACCCTGACGATTTTGCCCTTGTTAGGTTGACGGTCCAAGAAAATACTTTGTAGATAAAGGACGTCCCATGGGTGCTTCATGTTCGCCATCGCTCTTTGAAACTTCTTCGACTTTTTTGGATGGGTGGCGAAAAAGGATGCGTGCACTGATAGGATTACACATTGTGATGATTTCTTCATGACTGGGATTTCTGACGTAAATTGTAATCGCTCATGTACCTCTTTCGTTAAGTGCAGCTTTGAGAAGACTTGCAAAAAATTGGGGGTCCCATGTCTACAGAAAAGTATGTTGGTCCTGCCACAAAATTAACTTACCTGGGGCTTGAGATTGATTCTGAGAAAAGCAAATTTCAGTACCTCAGCAAAAGTTACTAAATATTGGTGGGGGAAAGAGATGCATGCACAGAGCTGCCGAAATGTTTTTGAAGGGCTTTCATTCCTGATATGCTCCTTCATTCGCTGCAAAGCCGTTTCCTCCCGGAGAAGAAGCGTTTTAAGGAAAGGTCGGCCTGATCGATGTTTACTGTGGTAAAAGAAGGCGGGGAACAATTTAGACGGCCAAAAGAACTGCCAAATTTATCTTGAAATGTGGTTTTCAGTTGTTAGAACACTAATGGTCTCAATTATTCCTGAACCCAAAAGTTTATTTACTGATTCAAGAGGGGCCATTGGCTTCGGGGGGTACTTTAGGGGCCAGTGTTGCAAGGAAAGTGGCCTAAAGACAAGTTGGACAGAATCAATCGCTTGGCTCGAGTTCTCCCTCAGTAGTGGCTTGGTGTTGGGGAAACCAGCTTAGGGGTAACCGTACAATCCTAAGATCAGATAATAAGCCGGAGTGGGCAATAATAACAAAAAACTTCCCAAAATGTCCGAATAATAAATATGTTGAGATTTTTTGTACTGCAATGAGCTTAAGTCAAATATTGCCTTTTGTCAGAAACATATACCGGGGAAACACACCTAATAAAGTCAGATGCACCGTTCCCGGTTCCAGATGGAGCGTTTTCTCGCCAATTGCACCAGATGGCGGCAGAAGTAGGTCTTTCAGTGCCGTAGTTTTGTGGACAATTTGAAAACTGAGGCGCAGCGTCTATTCAGATCTTCTTTACTTCGCACCAGCAACTTGGTCGTCATAGGCAGTAGCTTAGAATCTTTATTGAATTAAGAATACATTTTCTTTAGCCGGTATGGCCGCATCATTAACCAGATATTTTTCTGTCCATTTCATTCTCTCAATTTCCGGTTTATTCTCCGAATCGGTAAATTCACATTTAGCACTATGCTTTTGCACATACAGCAAATGGTCGGAAAGACCCAACTGAGAACTTTGTCATCAAGAAATATGGAGGGGTGTAAAGGCGTGATACCAAGGTTTTTTTGATAATAACTTCCGATCACATCAAGCATCTTTGTCGAGTATAATTCGAATTTTACCTTCAATCTGCAGTTTCACAGTATGAATATTTGCCTTTTTAGGGCTGCTTACCTATTGGCCTTTTTGGTTTTCTTACAGTTGGGAGTACACATGGTTATAACAAACTGCAGCCTGCCAATAATTTATTTCTTTGGACGATATTTCACTATTTGGGTCAGAATATCCAAATGTCCTGCAATTAAAAATCAGCACCAAAACTAAAACCAAAGTGGGCCGTGCTACATTCCTGAGATAGAGAATGCTAGACTCCCACTAACTTGTCCTGTGTCTGCCATGTCAGTTTCTGTTTAATAAGACCCTGGCTGCAGGGCCCACTAATTTAGTCATTCAATGTGACCCCCATTGACCTCATATCAGTGGTAACAGGCTATTAAACGGGGAATTCAGTTGCTGGGTTTGCCTCCTGAAAAATTTAGTCCACACAGCTTCAGATTTGTGCAGCTACTATGCCCATCCCAAAATGGGTTTTTCAGAGGAGAAATTAAAGAATTACGGGGGTCGTTTGGAAAATCATCAAGCAGTCCAAATTTATGTCAGGCCTAAGAATTTGATTAATTACCTTATTATTTACAGGTAGTCACCATGTGTATTGTTGACTGAGTATATCACTCTGAGTTGATTAGATTTAGTGGTTTTAATTAATGCGTAATCTTGAATATTTTCTCCACAGGTAACTCACCATGTTGTTAAAAATTGAGTAGGGGTCGCTCTACAGAATTGGCTCTTGTTTAATTATTCTAAGGGAATGACAGCTAGCGTAATTAGGTGTCAAAATAAACATTATACCTTAACAGGTAGTCACCATGTGTATTGTTGACTGAGTCATGTCACTACGAGGTTGATTCGATTTAAGTTTAAATTATGCTATAATCTTATTGTTTTATCCACTGTAATCACCATGTGTTAAAAATCGAGTAGTCGCTCTAACGGAATAATTGCTGTATCTGAGTGGAATTACAGTTTAGCGTAAATTAGGTGCAAAAAAGACATATTACCTACAGTGTCACCATGTTATGTAATATTAGAATTTGAAATGGACTAATTCTATAGATATATCTAAATGTTTTTCAAGATAATCACCTTGTGCTATAAATTGAGTATGTCAATCTACAGATTTGTTCTTTTTTTAGTCTAAGTGAATGGGCACTTAGCGTAGGTTTATGTTGTAAATAAGACCTTTGAGATTACAATTTTAGTCTCTTTCCCCAGGTATTCATCGGAGGAAAACTGGCAAGTGCAATCATGGGCCAAAAAATTAAATGGTCTTCCTTTGTTAATCTGGTTATTGTAGTGTTTATGATTTTGCTTTGAAATATAAACTGATATCAATTATTATCAATTTGGCTCTCCACATTTTTTCCTATTTTTTCATTCAGAACCAAACATGGCTACGTGGGTGGTTGGGGACTCACTTATTGTCCAATTCGGGAAATAGACCTCAGTTACGTGGATGAGGACCAAAACTATTTGTGTCGGGTGTGTCAGGTGCACGCTGCGCTGGGTTGATTGGGCGCCTGAGCAGACAACTACAAGTCAGCTCCTACAACTTTCAATATACATGCACCTTGGGGAACTACTGAATATTTTACAGAGTCCCACTTGGGAAATCAGGAAAATAAGAATCCTGGTAGTTTTTCATACCCTCCTGGTGCAGATGATTGTTTTGAAATTAAAAAGGGGTTTCCTCCTTTTGTATGAAGAGGACCATTATATAACTCAGAGAACGGGGGGGGGGGGGGGTAATGGCAAGTTGCTCGCATTGCATGACAAGCATCTTGGTTGGTGGATGTATATATTTTCCTTAAATTCATTACAATGTTTAAAAATTTAGAATTGATGTATAATATAATAAATATTTAAATAGCTTTCCAGGTAGTCACCTGCAACTGAAATGCTTCGGCCAGCGCTCGGAGCAGATGTATGAATGCGCCAACAAATTAAGGTTTCAGCCTTTTAATCATTTTTCCCCCTCTCATATTTCTTGCTTACAACCTTTTGGCTTTCGCAGGTTTTTCACCGAGGTGAGTTCAGCTTTGGCAGTTTGTACCCTCAATGTCTTGCGTGCCGTTATTATTTTGTGCGTTTAGCCGCGGGAAACCCCTCTTGCTCTATACACTTTGACTTCCATGTGTCATCAGGGAGTCTTGGGGTTATAGCACTCCAAGGGAAAAATTGTTAGGCATCACTTTTCATTAATCCCTCATTGCGCTAGCAATTTTGAACATTCTCTATTTCACACATATTCTGAATCCTTGCGTTGTGATCAATAACCAATTGGGTCAGATTTAATGACAATAAAATGATCCTTTCAGATGATCAGTGAAGCACAATCCTTCTTGTTCTGGCGGCCTTTTTATTATTTGTTGGGATAACGCTAAATCTCTAATAATCTGCTAATCGATTTAGTCCAATCTTTGAATATAATAAAAATTGAACTTTTCTCCCATATTTTGAGAGTTTCCAGAAGGTACTATTGTGTTGGTGTTTTTATTTTTTTGAAAATTCCCTAATTTTCCCACTAAATAATATTTCTTACCTAGATGAAAGTTCTCTTTAAGCAGAAAATCGAGTGGATGTGTGTATACACAAAATACCTAAAATCTCACGTTGCTTTTTAATCAAGTAATTCTTTAGAAAAAAGTGATTTTTAATGGAAAAATAATTTGGAACATTAAAAGCAACTGTTTATTTCAATAGAACAACTCAACTACAATATCTACCGTGATAATGTTCTAATTTTAGGTTCCTTTCATGACACCTTATTCATCATTCTATACCTCTGCTTGCCCATTATTGAAAATGCGCTTCTTATTGTCATTTGCTGCCCATTATTCTGTCTTCATAATGGGTCGCGAATGCCTTTTCTCATATCCAAGCTGTTTTCGAAAAGAATAGAAATACGGGTTTGCTGCGCCTCGTCCATTATTTATTTTTTCCGCCTCGGACACTATTCGCCCATAAAGGATACTGCTCAACACATCCCCTTTGATTTCTTAATTAATACTATCAGTATTTCTAGGAATACTCAACCAAAAAAGATGTTGCGAATTCACGCGTGAGTTTCTGGCCCGATATTATGGTCCAGAACCATAAGCAGTTAAATTATCTCATAAGGCAGCTATTCACTATTTTCTACTTCAATCGCCAACTCTGATGTTTATTGCAATCTTTAAACTCCAAGATAAAATAATAATGAAGTAAAATTATACGCCTGGAGTGGGGATCGAACCCACGATTTTCGGATACAAGACGAGCGCCCACAGACGCACGCCACGCAATCCGAGCCGGACATCGCTTTTTTGTAATACTTAAAATAAACACATTAACGGAATAAAGCGCAAACATAATCATGAATAGTGTACCGCTATGAGGCGAGTTGAAAATATCTGGTCCAGGACCGTATCTGCGAGCCAAAAACTCATATCACCGTTGCGAACACAAGTCTTGTTCGTCGTTTTTGGCGACACACAGAAAAATAAAAAAAAAAAATTGTATGGATATTTAATATTTCTCTACCCACAAAAATAGACACTAATCTTGTAACTCACCAATTATTTGAGAGACAAATGAAATGTGTTATTCACAAAATTGCTCCATTTTGGTCCATTTTCTTTACTGCTAATATCAGTCCCTGTACACAGTCTATGGGAATTTGAAAACGCATCTCCAAAACGCCTTTTTGGAAAGTATTAAATTTGTCACGCTTATTTCTTTTACCAATACCAACATTTCATGCCAATTTCAACAAGATCCATAAAACGCGAAGACCTACCGACACCGTGATACTTTGCTTCCAAATTCAAATTTTTATTGACTAGTTAATACACAAAGAAAGCAATTATATTCCCTCTTGTATGATTTTAACAGATACCAATTTTGCAATAAATTCAAAGCTCCATTTCATTGAAATGTGCAATATATAGTTGTATTTATTTATTACCTACACTGTTAAAAAAGTTTCCGTAAATTTACGGAAATTTCTGGCAGCAGTATTTCCAGTCATTTTTTAGGGTAAATTTACAGAAATTTCTGTCAATAACGGAAATTTGACAGTAATTTTACAGAAATTTGTCTCATATTATGGAAAAAATGTGTATTTTAACAGAATTTTTCCGTAATTTGAAATTACGGAACCAAAAAAAAAAAATTCCGGAAATATTGCTGCCAGAAATTTTTGAAATATTTCCGTAAATTAACGTTTTTTTATGTTTTTTGTTTTTTATTTTTATTGTTTTTGTAAAACAGATTTTCCGTAAATTTACGGAAAATCTGTTTTCTTAATTTACGGAAATTTTTAACAGTGTATGAAAGAAAATATCTATAATTGGACTTACTTTGTTGACTATTACAGCTTGTGTTGATAAAAACTAGACTGTACTTTAATCTGTACTATTACCAAGGAAGAATAATGGTATACCGTTATTGCTCATTCTTCAATAGCGTCCAGATTTCCCCGATACTTGAAAACAGTTGTGTTTTTAAAGTGTGCTTAAACGCGACACCGCCATGCTTGTCATACTCATGAACCAATCGTTCAAACCACATAAACTTTAAAAAATTTCTTTGGTTAAAAAAGCAACCTACCGCGGATTGATATGGGTGTTTTCACAATAGCGGTACACACTAAAAACAACGTGGTCATTTTCCGGGGTCAGTAGTCAACTATGCACACTACTCCGAAATAGTGGTCAAATTTTGAAAGGATCAAAGTTGACCCTTTTGAAATTTGGCTTAAAAACACAAACGATCAATTTTACCCGATTTTTGGCCAAAATAAGTAAAAGACAAATTCAACCTTATGTTTTAGCTGGATAACATAAGAGCAATATTATGGTGCACCCAGTTTACAGTGCGAGTCAATAAAAACCATACATTCAGAATAAAAAGAAATAATTAAAATAGTTAATTAATTTTGCTCAAATGTGTGCTTTTGTTATAAAGAGGGATAAACAGTGCTGAGGGACTTAAAAAAACCTGTTCGGCCGATTTTGAGCCAAACAAAGATGCATCGTTTTAATGCTTAAACATGGTCTTCAGCAGTGATTTGAGTAAAAACATTTAACACCAAATTATGTTAACGGAGAGCCTATGTGAGAATTAATTGAAGGATTATAAAAAATAATATCCCGGAGGATTACAAAAGAAAATGCTGAGTGAAAAAAGTTCAATTTCCCAAATAAGAAAGTCTCAAGATCTGGTTTGTGTAAGACCAGTGTACTTCGGTTCAGCAATAACCTAAAACGAAACTTGGGGAGCCAAAAGTGAAACCATACAATGTAGAAAGTTTTGTATTCCGCTTGAAAAAAAACAGTGCGATATTAATTTTAAGTTTTAAAGTTCCATTACAGAAAACTTCAGCTTTAGTTCTATTCCGCAATTATGGACGATGGAGTACTGTAATTGTTGCCAAAATTAATTACCTTAGAGTTTGTGAAACAAAAATATCTGAGCATTTCATTATTTTCATAACTGAGACATTGAATATGGAGGCTTTTCAATAACTGACTCTTTATGATTGAAAACAATGGTAATGTTGAAGATTATTTACTTATAATGTGTGACAAAATAAACCGTTTTATTGAAAACTGATGTTTTTGTCGAGAATGAAATCTTAGAAATCGAAGGAAATCGATACCATCTTAATTGCATTGTGGTGAATTGTCTTTGAATGGTATGGTATACGTCAGTGTCAGTTTCTCTCGCATTTTGTAGGCTAAAATCGGTCAAACAGCAAGGATTTTGTCCAGAAAGTCCGAAAAAAACACCAAATAAAAAATCTATGTAAGGCCTGTTATCCTTAGTAAACAACCAAAGCAAAACATTCAAGCAAAAACAAACCGTTTAAACCTTTGAGAAGAAAATAGAAAAAATTTTCCTGACATCCGTCATTATGTAATAAACCCAATTGAGCGGTTGACGGATGTTCAGAAACACGCACCCGCCGTCGCTGTTGTTTTCCATGATGACGGATGCTGAATAAACGCTTAAGTATAGGGAAAAGTTAACATCCTTCACTATGTCATGGAGACATAATTGCCGACGAATTGGTTTATTTTTGTGTGACAGATATGTGGTTGAGTTTTTCCCAATGTAATTACATCCAGTTGTATTCAAGTAAGATTCATGTGATATAGCTAAAATAAATGCCCAAGTGTTAATTTCGGGTATAAAATCGGATCTTTATTATGTATGTTATTTATTTTTGTTACGGACCCTCGATAGACGTTCGCGATTTTTTTTCAACTTAGATTCTCGATGCGAGGTTTAAATACAGTCACTATGTAATACACCGGACGCTGTATACAGTTAAGTATAGGGAGGATTCACCCCCACATCTAAACTTTGCGGCTCACCCCGGGTAAGGTGGCGTTTCTGATTTTCTTATTCCCTAAAATGAGCCAAAGGATGTAAAATGATTTTAATGATTCCTAAACTCATTCTGTGACACAATTGCGCATTGGTGGCGCGAGAGTTTGGCACGCTTCGCAAAGGTGTGGCAGATTTGTGATAAACATTTTGATTTTTTTTGGCATTTTGGCCCTGATCTAACGTATTTAAAAATACGTTAAGATTCATGGTTTTGTTTCGAGTATTTACAAATACATTAGGGGATTGACATTCGGAATCTTAAACCCGACTAGAAACTGCGACCTTCGCAAGGTCGCAAGGTATGTTCCGCGAGAAGTATATTTAAATCGCATGGGCGAGGGCCTCTATGACACGATTCACGTTTCCGATCCTGTCAAAGGAACGCATTGGATGGGATGAGATTGTCAGGGTATGAGACTGTTGCAGGGCTGATGATTGAACGGGGTGCGGGGGGACGAATACGTACCTAGATACCTACTATACGTACACTTAACGTGCAAGAGTCGATAATAGTGAGAGATAACCTTGACCCCGAAACTTGGGGGTCGAAACTAATCATATACCTCTCCTATCATTAATGTTACATTACTGTAGCAAAAAATTAACAGGCTTTTTCGGTCCATTCTATAGGCTGAGATATAATAGCCAATTTGGTCTTATTTTAGATTTTTTTGGCAAAATGACCCCTTGCCACGCTTAGTATATGACCTTTAACCCCGTATAAAAAAACAAATTCATGTGGTACACCGGTAAAATGCAGTGTTCCAGTGCAAATTTAAAAATAAAAATATTACTATCCTGAGTTCTGGAGAAAAAAAATTTAGCTTAAAACAGGAAATGAATGTAAATGACCTTTTGACCCCAAATAAAATACCATTCATACATCGGGTAAGATTTAATGCATATCTGAAGGTTATGTCACTACTTTGTTTACATTTTGAGATTAAAATTTTGAATATTTTTGAATATTTTTGGTTTTTGACCGGAAGTGACCCCTTAATGACATTTGAACCCAAAACTGGACAACCCAAGGACCCTGGTTGGAAACAATGCATGTGTGCTAACGACGTCAATCTGCTATGTAATTTGTAAGGACAGTGATTTTTTAAACATTTTCACAATTTGGCTTTCAGACAGGAAATGACCCCCTTAATGACCTTTTGACCCCCTTCCATGAACATCCTATGAGGCATGGGGCTGTGGTTCCTCTGGAGCAGCTAAGTATAAATCGGCTCAATCCTGTAGAAGCTATTTTTGCCAATTAATGGCAATTATATTACATATTTGACCCCTGTAACCCACATATGCTTTGACACTAGTTTGGTTGAAATCCGATGTAGCAAGTGGGAGAAGCAGCAAATTGTGAGAAAGAGGAGGAAAGAAATAATAAGAACACAGAAAGTTACGCGGCTGCACCGCGTAACTTAAGGGGCGCATGTGGACCCACCATTTTGTTTTTCGTACGCCATTTTTTAACGGTAAATTATTTTTGCCCAAAATGTTATGCAATTGCCTAAATATCGGTTGCGCATGTTTTGATGGAGAAAAAATCAAATCGGCCATGGCGTTAATATGCTAATTAGCATAAATAAGCATTTTGGTGGCGCTATTCAAAATGTGTTTTTCTCCTTAAATCGTACTGGAGTAACATTTTTTTTAAATTGTTATTTCAGCAATGTAAATGTATTTATGTTTTCCTACTATGAGCCAAATTTTACGGAAAAAAAATCCTTCGGAAAAGTGGTTTTTCATTTTTTGGCGGAGTATTGGGTGCGCATTGCAAAAATCGGTTTTTGGACCGCCGTTTTGAATCGGTACAACCGATTTTCATTTTTTTGTCCTGTTACGTGGTCGTGTTGATGTACCCCATCAATGACCAAAGTTTTGGTAAAAAAATCCACCGGTAAAGTGGTTTTTAGAGACCCCCCCCCCCCCCTTAAACACAAACGGGAGTGCACAAGACCTTAGTGTTAATAATTTGGATTTTTGTCTTCCAAAGTCATTCCGCCACAGATTGTTCGAAATATCTAACGTAAATGGACCCCATTTGCGGTTAGAAGGGCTATGTATCTAGAATGGGCGGCCGAGCACATGGCTACTCAAACAATAATTTGCATAACAGTACCGAAGTCGCTCCCTGACTGAATTTCCCGCTAAACGCAACCATAATGTTTTGTACTTGTTACTACTACAATTACAGAACGTATATATTTGGCTTTCTGGCATTATCTTATCATCTTGGTTTGATTCCGGTTAAAATTGTCACATTTTGACCGCAACTTTGGTGGTTGATCAGACTACCAGACAAACACCACGTGCGAATGTGCGAGTCATAATGGCATTGTTTCTATATTTAAATTCGCTTTTGCTATCAAGATTTGCTCTCTGTTTTTATGTTAAGCCGCGCCATATCCCTTAGAAAAGGCACACTTTCTTCATAAGCGGTAAGCCCCTTAACATTTCCCGTCATCTGTACTGTTATCAACGCTGATTTTGGTGTTAATTGTCAGATTTGGAGATAATTTAAAAACATTGGTTGATCTGTCACGTGGAATCTGTGTTGATCCGTGTTTGATCAGGGAAGATAAAAATGGTAATTCACAGTGGTTGTCTCTAACCCCGTAATTTCATTTTCAGGTTCATCATTCATCACCTCCTTTTCAGTTTCAAGCTCCCGCGGTTGGGAATATTACCGAGCTTCGACAGCTCAGGACATAACAACGGCCTCATAATGGCAGTAGGCACAGCAACCAGCTCGGCTATGTCCGATGACGTATACGATGGCCATAGCGTAAGAGGCATAGCATTATGCAGATTCATTGGATGGCAGAACAAATACGGTGACCGCAATTCCAATGGCGGTGCCCTGTGGTGTCACCAATTGCTGAGACACGTCACATTTTCTTTCTTTTCGACTTACATATTGGGGCGATTCCATTTTGTGGCAACAGGGTTGAGCACAGCTTCGTAATATTTTGAAATAATCTTTTTCGTGCCTTTCAAGAGAATATCATTTGGTCTGAATACTTGTTCTACTGCTAAAATCATATACTTTATGCCGTATTCAATTGCCAAACGATCTATACATGCCTATATGTGAAATGAGGCCGACATTGCACGTTTACCTTGTCGCATTATTTCCCCTAAAAAGCATGAAACTTGGCATAAATGTTTTACAATTAAATACTGAGTATTGATTATTTTTAGACATGGAACCACGTCACCGTCAATCATCTTCAAGGTAAAACAAGATCATTTCGGAATCATTTGTGGTCATTTATTAGAAAGCGAGATAGCATGTTCCTAAGATGATTACACAATTGATTCTAGTTTTAACTCGTAATTTTCGGCTTTTAAAAACTTGAATGTTTTGTAGCGCCGTATTTCTTAAAGTATATTTGGAGACAAAATCTAAGTTGAATTGGGAAGAAAATGCCGTATCTAAACAATGGCACCAAACTTCACAGTGTCCGAAGTTGCCCGTTTTTCAATCTTGTCCCGAAGTTGGCCTAATTTTGGTGAAATAAATGAGACCCTTGGCGATATCCGATTTTCACTTCAGAGAAAATACATGCTTTAAGCACATGATCCATGTACAAAGTATTGTTAAAATGAACGTCCCATCGCCATATTTACCACAGCATTGTAATGTACATCGATGCAATGTTGATGCACATGCATTCAGCATTAACATTGATCTCGTAGTACGTTGTTATTTGCAATGTAGGCCTAATCAAAATCTATTTCATAGTATTCATGTTTTTAGGAAATATACAGATGAATAAATTCAGTTATCAATGGAGCATATTCAACAAGTAGGCCTATATCAATTTATTTTTGCCATTTTGGTTTTCAATACATCTTGGTGGGCAGGGGGGCTGGGGGCGGGGCAACATTTCACAGAGCGAATACTGTCGGGAGGAAGGGGGTTCGCTTATTAACTGATCAAAAATCGCACATCGCGGTCGTAGAATTGAGAATCAAGATTAAGGATTTCACACTCTTTTGGAGGGGGGGGGCACCACATGCCCTTACTGCCTTTCACCTAGCACCACCACTGTTTCTGAAAATAAAAATGTTCTAAAGTAGTGTTTGGGCTTTATTTGATTAAACGTTGCACAAACAAAATCCTTTTTTATTCGATCCATATTTTGGGAACAAATCTAGCCTAATTACAGGGACCAAACTGTACAAAAATCCCTACCTCTATGATTGGGGGCCCAGCGAAATACAACTGAAACTTCACTTGAGACTCGAGGAATTACTTAAAGGTGGACTCCACGATTGTCAGTCTCGTGGTCTCGTACACATGTTGCCATTACAAAATTTTTGTATCAGTTTAACCGCTATACAATGTTTGTTTTCTCATGATGTGGGTGAAATTTTATGAAACAATATTAAAGATTTTGCAGTCAAAATGGAACAAATTTTTAATTGGTTAAGAAAGATAACTTGATGCAATGCCGTAGATGCTGTTTCAGATTTGTATTATCTACTTTTCTCTTGCAGTTATGGCTTCAAATTCCCATTCCAAAATCACTATGATTTTCCCTTTAAAATGTGACAGTGTCAAAGTATAAAATATATAAATCCGATTGTTCCATTTGTGGCTTTTGGTGATTAAAATGTGACATGACTTGTAGCATTTTCAAACAAATTCATTGAAATGTATCCCCAGGGAGCTATGTCCCTGTCATCTTTCAATGAAATGTTTCATGGGCTATGTTAATAATTTATTAAGCTAAAGAGATAAGAGGACATTTCCAGCAAAATATGCCCCCTCCCTTTTTTTACCAAAACAATTTTACCAATATATTAAATCAAACCTGGAGGGCATAAGCCGTAAAAACCATCTTAATGTAATTAATATGCTTTTGTATTTTATGTCGTGCAGGACTATCCGACAGTATGCCTGTTATGGGGCCGAAATCAGGACAGGCAGGGATAAGTTCAAACTAGTGTTTGTTTTGTGTTTCTTATTTGTTCCAATAAACCTAGGAATGTCTCGGTTTGATATTCTACACAAGCGAAAAAAATTTATAACAAATATGTATATAAAAAAGCTCGTGTCGCTTTAAACGGAAGAAGACCGTCTTGATTAATCGAAATGTATTCACAAATAGACCATGAGAATGTTTATGAGTGTTAGAGTTACGCAACCTGATTTGAATGTTTTATGTATTTTGACTCAATTGACCTTTTTGACCTCTAGGTTGACATGAACTTGAACCTGGCAGGTGGTTCCATATGCAATTGTTTTCCAAATTACTCTAGACACTTTGCCCAATTTGCTGCTTTTATAACAAAATGAACCAAATTACCATTATTCTGCTTACTAACATTACAATTCTGTGGATAAATATGACAACTTAGGGACCAAAATTGAGAAACGTGCAACTCCGGGCACTGTCAAGGTTGGTGTCATTGTTGATACGGCATTGTTTCCCAATTCAAGTTAGATTTTGTCCAAATATCAATTTAAGAAATACGGCGTTTTCAAAAACATTCCAGTTTTCAAAAAACTAAAATCAATGTAACTCATCTTAGGAGGAACATGCTATCTCGATTTTTTTGGACTGAAATACTCAGAATTTCGGCTGTAATCGACTCAATTTCTTTGGCTTCGTCCCACCGTAAACACCCAACCTGCGCATCGGGGAATTACTTCTGCGCACAGGTCATATCTTGTTCACGGAGCGTGCCCAGTTCTGTCGGCGATGTGATCATGGAACATGAAAGAGTACTCCCTGCCGAGAAACGAAGCGGCCCTTGTTGGTCTTGCTTTTACAATGAGTGCCAAGTGATAAGGATATATAATTGGGAAATCGGCCGTGCGTATTGCCCAAAATTAGGGAAGAGCTTTCTACTTCTCTCCTACCTCCCTGAGCAGACCTCATTGTGCGTCTGAAAAGCATATCGTATGGCACCTTTTTACAATGTCAAACAAACCAAAATGGAGGACAGTTCAGAAGGTAATTTTTTCGCATTTGTAAATTGTACACCAACGGGATCGACTACAAAGAAGTTCAGAACAAGCACATACAATAAAGAATACATATAATGGATTGTTATGTAAGAATACCAACAATTTTCCGAACACCTAAACACAAAAAACAATAGCCGTAGCCAAAAAAGTTGAACGCGACCGCCCGTTCTGAGAAGCTTATAGTCGGCCCCACAGCCACTGCGCAGCTGGGAACTGTGTTCATTTTGTTTTTTAACACATTATTTTCATAAAACACTTATAATTTTGCAGAGTTTATCATGATTGCCCCTTTAAATGTAAAAGAAACGTGCTCAAAGTGGTCCCCTGGGGGTCCCGGGGAGGGGTGGGGGAAAATCCTACTTTGTAACATTGGACCGATTGTAGTTTTTGGTGTCTAGTTATAGGTTTTTGACGTGCTTAATTGATTGAGATAACTTTAAAAAATCCTAATGCTCCTATGCTCAAATTTCAACCAAATGGCTGCCGAAAAAGTGAATTTTATCACGTTTTGTACATCTTGACCGATATTTGCATTTCTGGAACCCATAACAATGTTGTTGGGCATTACAGGTCCTTAAATGATTTTCGAATCCCAAATTTCCTGCCACTTTGACAATGTCAAAATTCAAATTGCTGCCACTGCGGAATTTTTCAATGACCTTCAAAAAGGATTGTTTATTAAATTTTGGATGTATTTTATCTATGGGGTATATTAAATTCCTGTTTATATTTTTGGTTTGGCCACTACAAGGGGTTTTATAACAACTTGTGGAATCCAAGATGGCTTCTAATTTAAAAAAAAACTGTCAATATTTTTTTTTTTTTTTTTTTTTTTTTTTTTTTTTTTTAAAGAATTAATTTCCATTACGTTTTGTATATCTGTGTTGTGTAATCTTCGATATGTTTTGGCAAGAAAAACGTGATTTAAACAACTTTCAAAATTGGAAAAAAGCGCTGCCATAATGTCAAAATTGTCCTAATTCCACCAAACCGTTTCAATAACATTAGACCTTCTAAGAGCTTACCCACATTTTGGTGTTTTTTTGTTTTGTTTTTTTTTTTTTTTTTTTTTTTTGTCCTTTTGCAGTTTGGCATTTACACGGTGACCAAAAACTTTCTATTTCCTGCAAGCTGCCATTGCCAAAAATTTTAAAAACTGCAACGGGGTGTCTAAAAAAGAGTCCTCAAAGCGTCTCTATTTCTAAGAGAAAAAAGTAAACCATACAAATTAATACACATCTGAAAAATGAATTTCATTAGGTTCTCCGACACCGAAAAAATCTTTTTACAGGATCCATATTGACCAATTAAGGCGGATTGAAAATTTGTACCACTTTCATTTTAACCACGGATTGTTTCTGTTTTTTAGGCTGCTTAGACAATACACATTCTCCAATCACATTCTTTTTTGTTTTTGGTTTCTTTTGTTTTTGCGACCAATTTCAGTTCTGATATTGAAAAGTTTTAGTTCAATTATTAGAATTCCAAGATGTTTGCCTCATGCTTTACTGCGCTGCTCGGCTCTCCCTTTGGCTGCTTTACGACCATGAAGACGGGTGGCCAGGCTTGCGCTCTTTTCAATTTCAATAATCGACTTCCAATCATTCGTGTCCGTCCCGCGAGGATCCTTTGCAAAGTTCACAGCGGTTATTCTATTGCAAAGTTCTGACAAGTTTGCTGGAGTTCCGTGGCATGCCTTCACCCTTGAATCGTCCAATAGCTGACTTTGCCAGCATCCGACGGACAAGAATGAATTAGAAGTCATTATTGACCTGGTGAAAGAGATGCGAGCCTGCAGCCGTCTTAAGAGGCAGCCAGTGGGGACAGAGTAGCGCAGTACCGAAGAATGCGGTAAGCTCTTGGAATGTCTAATAATTTAAACTAAATTTTGTCAATATTAGAACTGGTCCTTTTTCGCAAAAACAAAAGAACTCATAAACAAAAGAAGGAGCTTGGAGATGCGCATTGTAAAGACTTACAACAGACAAAATCAGTGGATAAAATGAAAAAGTGGTACAAATTTTCAATCGGCCATAACTCGCCCGCCGATGTGTTTTTTTATGATTTTTGGTGTCGGAAACCTAACGAAATACCCTTTTCAGATGTGTATTAGTTCTATGGTTTACTCTTTCTCTCTTCGTGAAGGGCTCTTTTGAATGTTCTCTTTTTTTTAGACGCCCGGCATATTACTGCCAAAAATCTTTTTGTTTGAAATATCGTTTAGATTACATATAATACATGTACCCGACATAGATAATATGTAGTCGTAATGTATCGTTCACCATATCATTTTGTTGTTCACGAATGACACACTGCCTCGATGGATCCTACATCCAGCTAGACTTACTCAAGTATGGCTGGAAGATTGAAGACTGGTCGACTAACATCCTTTCATCCATTTTGGTACAAGGGTGCAGCTCTGCCCCCCCAAATGGACGATGAACTACTCAGTGATGCCAACAGCTTACGCATTACTGACGCAATCTACGTCTGTTAATACGCCGAAATCTGCTGGCGTACTAAAAGATAAGTGAGCATGAAGTGATTGATGACTTAGACGAGGAATCAGGAGACGATTGCTGGTCGTCTATAGTGAAGAAAGCTCAATGATGAGATGGAACCATGTCCTAAAACCTTACTGAACTTTCAATTTTTAAGTGACAAGTCTGAACTTGGTCCTTAGCATAAGTAACGTTTTATTGCAAAACGCATAGACTGATTTAACACCAGAAATCATTTCGCTCGCTTTTGAGGTTGCTTGGATATGATGTAATGTGCCAATCGTTCTTCAAACCCTTTCGTCCTTCCAACACCACCAACAGGGTGTTGTAAATGGTCACTTCGCTAAATTTGCCCCGGGGAATTAGTTGCCCTTCTGGGCTTGTTGACCTTATAAAATTTTCCCTCCCTCTTTCCCCCCGCCCCCATGTTTGTGATAGACCAGCAGAAGGCCTATTAATCCCTCAGATTAGGTTTGTGTCTTTGCTTAAGCTCGTTTAACTTATTGGACTTTTGTATTTGTAATTATTTTGGGAGGTTGTTTTATATCTTCGATTCTGATGAAACCTTAAAAATTGTTTTGTGCGGGAAATTTAAGAAATTGGTCTTTGATGGATCTGAACCTTCTCTAATTAAAGTGAAACTTGAGCATATACTCAAATTAATCTTTGCAAATTGCTGGGGACCACAGCGGCATAGTATACCGTATTAACTGGTCACAGTGTGCATTAGATTGTAACACGAACTTCGAAGGTAAAGTTAGGCCAGTTCTTCCGCCGTTAAAATACCTTCTTTGACAAATTGCTGAGGAGTTGTAACCTTATGGTTATTATATTACCGGTCGCTGAGTGCATCCTGGAATTTGATACATAAATATTTGGAATCCTTGATTTGGAATTGGAAATACATAGGGGACTAACTCCTGCCAAATATGGCGCCAACTTCATTTCGCATTGCTGCTTTTTGTGTGTTTCATTTCTCGGGTGTAAAGATCTATAATTTTATTCTTTAGATGTGTGAACGATATCTTACGTGTCTTACATATTTCATCTTGTAACTGTACATAATGTATTATAAATCTCAGGATATTTCAACAATTATTTTTTGGACAGGAATATTAAAAATTTTGGCATAATGACAGATTTGCCAGGAAAATAGAAAGTGTTTCCGTCACTTGTAACTGCAAAACTGCAAATAACAACAAAAACAAACCAAATGTGGCTAACCTCTAAATCTAATGTCACTGAAAACTGTTGAATGATCTTATGACAAGTTGGATATGACAGCCGGTTTTTTAATTTTTTAGTTGTTTAATCCTAGTCCAACAAGGGGTTTCTACTACATTCACGACCAAAGGGGGTGGGTTGGTTACCCCCCCCCCCCCCGAACAAACATTTATTTGGTATCAGTGCGTTGCTACAAATATCCTTCTTCAAATAAAGTACAAATATATCAAGTTTTAACATATACGTCATAGTGACGTCTTAACCCGAGAGCTTATTTATAAAGGTATCTGAAGCAAATCTCCAAAAACCAAAGGTTTTTTCGACATTTTCGCCATTTCATGCCAAGCAAAATTGGTATTTATTTGGCAATATGGGTGCCAAAGTAAGCATACAAATGGTTTACTCTAAACACTTAAGAAAAAAAGAATACAAATATTGTCACGTATTTGCTTACAGTCGCATCGTAAGTAACATAAGTGCCATTTTGTTGGCATTTTTACACAGTAAAGTCTAGGAGGTGGCAACCACCCCCCCCACACCTTCCGACTTTGACAGGGCCACTCTGACCTCCGTGAAGGTGGCACCTCCAATTATTTCGCCATAAAATGACCGCAAAGGATGAACTTACAATTTAAATAAAAAGCCTTAGATCATATCGTTGCGTTTTTGTGCGGAAAGGAATATCAGTTGGGGGGGGGGGGGGGGGGGGGGTGGGGAGGTGGGGTAACCACCCCCGGTCGGGGGGGGGCGGAAAAGGGTCGGGCGAGGGTTGTAAACCACATGTTTTGCCAAAAAAAACATACCGAGAAACAACAATATACCAAATGTAATGGGAAATTATTCTTTAAAAAAATCTGTAAAAGTTCAACAGATAGCAGCCATTTAAATTTTCACATTTTTGAAAAATAGACGCCATCTTGGATTCCAAACGTGTATAAAAAAACCCCTTGATAGAAGTACCAACCAAATATAAATAGGCACAAAATATACATCAATAGACTAAAATACATACGAAATTGTATAGCAATCCTTTTGAGTGCCATGGCAAATTCAGCACATTTGGGGGCAGCCATTTTGAATCTTGACATTTGTCAAGTGGCAGCCATTTTGGATTTCAAAAAATCAATTTAATGACCTTTTAATACCCGACAATATTGATATGGGCACTATAGAAATGCAAGATTGCTCAAGATGTACAAAACGTGATTAAATTCACTTTTTCGGCGCCATTTTGAAATTTGGCATAGGGCAGCCATTTAGGATTGTGAAGAGTTATCTCAATCAATTTAGCACGTCCCAAAACCTATAACTAGACACCAAAATTACAATCGGTCAATGTATAACAAAGTTAACTTTTTAAAAAAAACCCCACCCCCTCCCCGGGGACCCCCGGGGGACCACTTTGGGCACGATTTTTTAATCGCCGGGCACCATCGTGTTCAGCGGGAAATTCAGTCTAGAAAACCCTCCAAACACAAATGACACCATTTCCCGGTATGAATTTAGTATTCACCACAGGTTTAAAAGTTATATTGATCCAATAACTTACCTTAATGACTTCCTAGAAGATTTTTAATCATTTTAGTTGGGAAGAAAAGTTTACAATATTCTCCAAAATTGAATTATTTTTAGTGAGTTTCTCTGCATTTCGTCCGCTTAGTTTAACTGTGTAGGTCGCCATTTTGTCGCCTAAGGTCATTCGTGTCATCTAATTTGGATTGCATTCCATTTCGCTCTAGGGGAGTCTGTCACGTTGCCCCGCATATTACTATGCATTGTACCCATGATTTTAGAGGGTTGGAGAGGGGAATGATTGGGTTAGGGTTAGAGTTAGAGTTAGGGTTATGGGGTGGGGGGGGGGGAGGGTTGAGGGTTTAGAGTTAGGGTTAGAGTTAGGGGTTAGGTTTAAGTTAGGGTTAGATTTACGGTTAGGGTTATAGTTAGGGTTAGGGTTTAGGTTAGAGTTAGGGTTAGATTTATGGTTAGTTTTTAAATTAGGGTTAGATGTTACGTTTAGGGTTAGAGTTAATTAGGGTTAGGGCTTAGGGTTAGACGTTAGGGTTAGGTTTTAGGCCTTAGGGTTAGAGGTAGGGTTAGAGTTAGGGTTAGAGTTAGAAGCTTAGGCTAGGGTTAGGGTTTAGGCTTAGGATTAGGGTTAGGGCTTCGGGCTTAGGGTTGGAGTTAGGGTTGAGTTAGGGGTTAGGTTTAGAGTTAGGGTTAGAGTTACGTTAGGGTTAATGAGTTAGGATTGGCTTTAGGGTTGATATTAGGGAATTAGGGTTAACACTGTCAATCTACTCCACTTGTCAGTTCTACACCACTTGTCAACCACACCAAGTCAACCACTAGAAAATCCCATGCTATACCACTAGTCACGCCTAAACCGGATTTTTTTTGTTTGCTTATTAGTTTCGAAATGAACCACTTTCTGGACACTTTTTTTAAATATATTTCACACTTTTTCCTTGAAAATGTCCCTAACATTTTGAAATACATAAATATGAAAATTAAGATTTTGGTCGTGTTTCGAACACGTATGTACATTCAATACATTTTTCAGTTACAATAAAAGTTGCAATCATAACAAACAATGGCTTATTAGTGTCAAAATGAACCAGTTTCTTAGACAACTATTTTAAACTGCCTTTTAACGGCTTCATGGCATAAAGTGCATTACTAATTACTAGATTTTTTTTGATTATTAATGTCGAAATATAAGGCGACGAAAAATAAACCCTTTTTTTTAAAAAAGAAGAAAAGTCATAAATTCGGGTCGGTCGGTCGGTCGGGCGAATTTTTTTTTTTTTTAATTTTTTTTTGTCTTTTCTGTAGCTCAAAATTGGCCTAAAATGCCCCAAAATCTGAAAAAACAGAGAAAAAATTGAACAATTTTTACAAATTTCTGAAAAATATTTGCCAAAATTGATAAATTTGGGCTAATAAAAACAGGCTGATTTTACATGATTTTTGGAAAAACTAAAAAAAAAAAATCTGCAAAACTGAAAAATGATGGGTCGATCAGGCCCGTAACAGGTTGTTTTTTTTAATTTTTCGTCGCCTAACTGACATTTTCTCCCCGTTAACGTACATTCATATATATATTTGAAAAAATACCTACTAAACGCTATTTGGTACTGGCCAACCTCTATCCTTTGACTTCAAAGGACCGTCGCCAACGGCGTTTCTATATTCTAGTATTTTGAAATCCAAACAAATTTCAAAGTTAGGTTGAATTTAAGCCAATATTTTCACACCGCCATTCCACGTCCCTTATGGTCATTTCCCTCACAAATGGACAATTTTTCAGAATATAACATATTTTACGTTTCTTATATATTAAATTATATACATATTAGATAGACAGTTATATTTCCAACCACAAACCCTTCTTCCCCAACGCAATTCACAACGGTGGTCTAATGATAGACGGAAGACTCACATGATTACGGCCAGGTTCGAGTCCGGCGGGAAACACAGGAATAAATGTTAGTAGTTAAGTAGTTAATAATTAAATATAATCTATCACTCTTAGCGTTACGGTAAATACCGGATATGTTAAAGTCAGAGCGTGCGAGTGATGCGTATGAAGAAGGAATAGACGAGTAGGTGGAAGAGACCACACAACAGTATTGGTCGAATCATTTTTTGTTACGTGATTTTCTTTTTTTTTTTGTTTTTCATTTTCTTTTATATAACCCCAGAAAAATACCAGGCCCCATTTTTACTCTACCACCATCAAAATTCGCCTCTTTTAGAATGTCGTCTAGTGATATTGGGAGAAATTTTGAGCACTGGTAGTCTTGTGGCTGCATACTAAATATTCGTTCCCATTCCCAGCTGCGCCGTGGCTGTGGAGGCTAGCTAGTCTCGTCACTTTCGTAACGCTATGGCCATATCCGTGAGAACTTTCCTAAATTTAGAAAGTTCAATTTACCCAACATTCTTGAGACATTCTTCCAAATTTCTCCTTTGGGCATATATGGACTCTCCACTGGGTAAAAGTTCCTTAAATTAATTTCCCCTGGATTCAGTGGTAGTGTAAATTCTTGAAGTTTTAAGGCAGTAAGAAATCACAACAATATTGCAGACACGCCGGACATTTTGGTTATCGTTGATAAGCCTGCCGTCACATTATGCATCCTCTTTGCAACACAATCAATCGCGCTGCTCACCGCACACGTACCTTCCGTTCGTTAATGTCAAACGATGGAAGACTCAGCTAGATCACACCGTGTCGCCGACGCTTTGAGGTATGCTAATCCGCTTTACACGCCCCATTGGGCTGCTTTTGACAATCAAATAGTGCGCTCAAATCACCATTTTCCGTAGGACTCGCGTGAGCTGTGTTTTTTGTCACAATAGAACCAATGATTGGGCTACTTTTCCCCACCACTTCCGCGCGTGTCCACGCCTAACTGATTTTTTGTTAGCAACACTGAGAATTTTCAACACCACGTTTTGAATCATTCCGACTCGGGAAGTTTGCGTGCAAAATTTGTTAAATATATGTACTTAATCCATTGCCTACAAAAGGTGAGAGGAATACAAGAAGAAGATCGCCCAGGTTTTTGGTACCAGTGTTGCAGCATTTGTATAAATAGTAGAGATTTTGTCTGAGAGGTCCTCTTTTCGCCACAGCGAATAGACCCTTAAACCCAGTCCGACTGATATTATATCAGGCGTACTGGAAGCTGAGTCTACTGTGGGGCCGACTATTACTCCTCAATCTCTAGATCACTCGAAGCACTATGCTACCGTACAGATGAGTTTCTCGATCAAGGCCCACAGAAGTCCTATGGGCGCGATCCTCAGTCCTATATATTAAGTATAGGGACGGATAACTGAGTCTTTTGCTTACCTGCATGGGAAAGTTTCTGAGATGACGTGTTGGTGCTGGCTAAGATGTCTTCTGAAATTAAAGCTGATCGTCTCTCACTCCGTCTGAATACTAGGCGATATGTTCCTGCATTGACAGTATTTACATCGACAGCAAGACAGGCCCTCAAGGAGCATATAAATGCAGCAATGGATACAGAGAGATGAAGTTTAATTCTAAGCACACATTGTTACCTCGACCTCCCCAGCTCCTGCAGTAGCGCTATAATAAAAAAAAACCACACGTGGTTGTTTCATTCAGTAAAATGTAGCATACAACAGCGTATTAACCGTTGCATTGGAGGATAATAAACGTTCAAGGCGACCAATCCGTCTTCAATAATGAACAACTAGAGAATAGAAAAATAAACACCTGCAGATTTACATGACATGATCGGTGAACCCGGTGGCATGTATTGTATTCTCTATGCTTGGTGATGTATAAGTTGGAAAGTTGGATTGCTACCCTTTCTTGTGCAGTGTACCATGCAGGGCTCTCACATGTTGGCGCTTATTCGCATTAACAATTACATATTGACGCTTTGTGGGTACTGTGGGTCGTTTTTGTTGTGCGTGAGGTTCAATGATTTATGTTACGTGAGTATGCTAATGGCACGCGGTAGTTTTGAACCACCACCCATGCTCCAGGAGCAGGTCTCCCTCATAACCTCAAAGGCAGCTATGAGTTTCTTATCTTTTTTGGACTTGATTTACCTCTAACCTGAAAAAATAATGAACATTTTATATATTTTAAAGAAGCGAGTAAGCGAGATTCGAACCGAGACCAATGTATCATGAGGGTCAGCTACCATAAACACAAGACCAGCGAGGATGGTGTATGTGCAAGATTTGCAATTCTAATGCCTTGATAATATTTACGGAAATATATAAATCGCTACTGCTATGGTGGACAGCAATCAATATATGAATAGCTTAATCGCTCTGGAATGGTTGCCACAACATGTCCGGAGCATGAGCTGGTGGTCAATTCTCAAACTTGCATGCTAATGTGACTTGCAACCGGAAACTCTACTTACGTTGCTGATCGTACGCTGCTATGAGTTTTTTGCCCCCCGATATAGTAGAGGAGCAGCTCGGACCTAGGTCAACCATCATCGTTACCCCTCACAACAGAAAAAAGATAAAAGGTTGGAACACTTTTTGGTAGTTAGTATGGAACCCCTATATTCCGCTAGGTGGTGTACCTCTCAAATTTGTGTCACTTTTTCAATTTGGGCCAATTAAGTTACACAGGGGCAAACTTTTAAAATGTCCAATCATGTTGAAATGTATGCCATATTGTCCGTTCTAGTCATAAAGGATTAAAAAAATGTATAGGTTTTTACATCTATGACCAAATGGTTTGGAGTTATAGGGTAAAAAATGGCTACAAAATGGTTAAAAAAGGTCAATTCGATTCGTACAGGGGGGGGTCAAATCAGAAGAAGTGCTCCAATTTGTTGATTGAAAAATGTTAGAAGTGTTCCATCTACCTTTAATGCGTCCAAAATAAGGATTAGTTTGTACATCTGCAGTGTTATAATCTCATGTTATGCGACCAAATAGTTCATAGGAAAACATTTTAATTCAAGCGTTGACCTTCTTTGAACCATATCTCGTTAAGTAAACCATTTAACATAATAAAAAACTTACTTTTTCGGAGTCTCTTACCTCAGGCAATAATTTGCAAGTATTTAAAATATAATCAGATAAAAACAATATCAGTGATTTTGCTAAATCAGAAATCGAAAAAAATCAGCAAATCAAGACTTTGCATGTATGTAACAAGTACAGGGATCCTAAACATACCCTGCAAATAATACCAGAAGCAACCTAATTAAGGACAGAATCGGAAAGTTTAGTCATACTGTCGTTCGTTCGGAGACACTTACACACACGTAATTAACGGGGAATCGTATCTTCGAAACACTTGCCGTTTTCTTCTTTTTCTGTAAATTCTTCAGTTGGAAACGGTAACATGAGAATTCTACACCTTATCCTCACTTTTGAAGCTATTCCTGCAAAGTTCACATATTTTTCAATCATTGATAGTGTCTTTAACTTCTATTATGTTGACCCCCCTGTACAAATTGAGATTGACCCTTTTTTTACATTTAAGCCATTTTACCCTATAACTACAAAACCAATGGTTACAGGCAAGTGGCAACACCACTGCGATATGATGGCCACCAACCGACGTACATTATGGATGGTCATCACTTGACGTCACAATGCCTGCGATGTGGATTTTGTCGGATCGTTTTCGAGTAAAGCTATCGGGCCGGGGAAAATTTAAAAAGGGGCAAAAATACTCAACAAATAACCTGTGACCGCTTTGCATTACTTGAAAGGATCCGGAACACAGGCAATCACTTAGAGTGCCACGTAAAGGATTTGGTTGCCCAACCGACAAAGGACACATGCTACCACAATGAAAAGCCTTGTGTTTGTTTCGACCGATTGCTGGGGAACCAATCATTTACGTGGCACTTCAAACGGCGAGCGAATACAATCTAGTGGATTGAGAATTGGTTAGTTAGTAGTTAGGACGAATTGGCCTTATGCATTTATACGTACATTATCACTGAATCTGGATGATAGTTTGAAAAGGATAGGAAATGGTGAAAATCTAATCTTTCTGTCAATTTAATTTACGCATTTCAATTACTATTGGGTTTGTTTTGAAACAGTAATAAGTTTAGTCCCCACTTCTAAGGAGTCTAGAGATCTGATCTTTCTCGCACTTCCACGAGGCAATTTTCAAAACCAACCAATCAACATGGATTGCGTCAAGGTCGGGAGCTTCCGTAACCTGACCCATCTGACACACTTATGAATTCGGAAACGTAACGGAATAAACCTGTGTCAGATGGGTCAGGTTACTGGAAACTCCGTCAGGGCTTTACACACGATACCCTATTCTATAGAGAATGACTTGGACATGTTGGATTTTTAAAATTATTTTTCAAATTAACCTCCAAATTCAGATAAATTACGTTAATTATCACTGTTAATGGAGTGATTTTGATATTATTGTTTTCTCAAATAGATAAGGAAATCAGGACCTTGCCGCAATGCATTCGCCAGGATAATCGCACTTGACCGTATTGGTTAGTGCAGGTAGCCAGCCAGCCCTCTAGACTTCGACTCTCTGGCTACGTTAATGCGATTGCTCGATACATCAAGCAGGATCCATCTGACGTCCCCCAACTTAATGACGGACAGGGACATTTGGCGCTACATGGAGAACAGCATCTCAGCTGCGGCCGCTAGATAATGGAACTTCGGTGTTTATTTCAAACCCGAATACAAGCAGAAGTTATTGAAAGGATACCAGGATTTCAGGTTCATCATGGTTAGCCGCAGGTTGTATTACTCTTTGTACAGAATATACAACCCAATCAATCACTTTATTTTGCATTTTTCACAGTCTGAGTATTAATTTAATTATCCATTTTTATATGCATTTTACCAGTTCAAAAGTATTAAAGGTGCTTATTCCGATCGTTTCAAGGACTCCCCGACTTACCCGGAAGTAGACGTTTTTATATCAGATGAAAGGCCGTATTTTTTCAATGTCATCATGAACTTTCAGCCTTCAAATTCATTTCTGTCCGAAGATAGGTACAAGAAACTGTACTTTTGTAAATAAAAGACGTATTAGATACAACTGAAAGGATACTTTCTCTATGCTCCATTATACCATTGTTTTGAAACGTGGTTCATCATGTGCCGCGCGTTGTGTATCAAGGTTTTCTACTCAAACTACGTTATGAGACAATTAGCATACGTGTAAACCAAGACGTATTGGAGATAACTGATACTTTCTATGCTCCATTATCATATCCTGGCAACAATATACCATAGAAGAAGATAAAACTCACAATTCCATGTTTTAAAATACGTGGATCATCAGTGCCGCGCCTTTGCATCGAGACTTCCTGCTCAAACTACATTTTCAAAAAGCAAGCTATCTGCGACAAAATGGTGCATTTGTTAATACCATCTCTCGTATAGGCTAATAGCTTTAATTTTGTTAATTTTGTGGGAACGTGTAGACATTTCAACACTAAACTGCTAAGTGATTTTCCAAACCAGATATTTCCAGAAGGTTGTCGAATTCGACAGACCGAGGACATACCCTTATTCTGAAACTTCTGCATCAAGTCGTCAGTCTTCTTCCTATATCCATGAACTTCACACCACACATCGCTCTCACTATTGTTTCTAGTATTGTTGGAAAGTTGTGTCCTTTTTTCGCAAATGAATGATCGCAATACAAAAATTTTCACCTTACTTTTCAGCCCATATATGTTAAAAGATAACATTTTATATTTATATTTATTTCAATATTATGATCGTAAACACAATAATGTATCACAATACATGAAAAAATAGACGGATATTTAAAACACCTCTTTTTCAATGTTAACAATGTCATTGTATTAAAATGTAATTCAAGAACGACATGACAATTTAAAAAATAAATATTGTTGATTTTGCAATAAGGCCTTTCAACTAAGACAATTAAAGGTGCAACGAGAGATTTCAAGTCATCCATATTTTCTTCGATATGTAGTGATTTCATATTAGCAGGGGACTGTAGTGTAAGAGTGTGCGCTTCCGGATAAAATTGTGAATTTTTGCACACAAGTACTTTGGGCATTGATAATCCATAAATTGATGGAAGCACTTGCCAATCCCCCTTAATGGCCCCCAGTGTGGGTTTCAAGGTTATACAGGGGTCAAAAATTTAAAATGTTCTGAATGTGTTAAAAAACCACACCATGATGTTTGTCTGTCACAAGGGTTCCAAAAAGGTATAGTTTACACTATCTATGGCTTATAGTTCCGGAGTTATGGGGTAAAAACTGTAAAAATGGTGAAAAAGTCAATTTTGGTGTGTACATGGGTCAAAAGTTAAAAGTTGCTTTGATTTAGTTAATATGTGGTGCAAATCGTTTCCCTAGCTTAAAGGATTGAAATAAGGAATAGTTGCTTACATGTTATGCTTAAGTTTTCACGTTATCCACAAAAATTTACAGGTCAATAGAAGCCAATAGCTGCCAATAGCTGTTGACTTTATATGCCATTTTGGTTAATAACCAGACACGTAAGATAGTCAAATATTCTATATTTCATTCTATGAGCTAAGCCACAATTTGAACCACATTTTACAACAATTGGAGCAACTTTTAATTTTTGACCCCTGTAACAACAAAAAATGACTTTTTTACCATTTTACAGTTTTTACCCCATAATTCCTAAACTATAGTCACAGGTAGTATAAAACTATACTTTTTGGAAGCCTTGTAGCCAACGACATCATGGTGTACTTTCAACACAATCGGAACATTTTAAAAAAAATACCCCTGTTGTAACTTGAATCAAGCTGGGGGTCATGAAAGGGTGTGGCAGTGCTTCCTCAATTTTTTGATTATCATATATAAAGTACTTGTGTAAACCAAAATTCACAATTTTAATCGGATTTGCACACCACATAAGATCTGTTCAATTACCAGTCCCCCCCTATCTAATGAGACACACAATAGATTCCCGTACCTTTTGTTTCGCTACAGAAGTACTTAAAATGAAAACAAACTGTGATTTTGTATATGCTTATTTCAATAGAAAACATAGGCGAATTTCGTACTTGCTCCTATGGCCATCTGTCCTGAACTGGGTTACAAAAATGTTACACAGTGCAAAATGACCAAACGGCACCAATATGTATTACTCTCACACCACGTTTATGCTTACATGTAAACTGTCTCTAAGTATCCCAGTTTGGAAAGCTTATACGACAAGGATGTCAGATATGGCCAAAAGAGAGGCAATATTTCCCCAGGGTGGGTAAAATTCTACAGGGTGTAACATAAGAAAAATTCATATGTTTGTCATTTTATAATATACCTTGTCAATTTTGTTCTCCAAAAATTGTGCAATCAAAACAGATGTGGATTTTGAAAGACATGACAAAGGCCCTCCAAAAATAATAAAGGAGGTACACTAAATATTGTTCTGTTTTGAACATACATGGTGGCCAAATTCACTTAATTTTTGACAAAAAATTAATTTTGAAATTACTTTTCTTTTATTCAGTACTATATCCTATATTTTCTTCAGAGAAATCATAGGATATGGTTTTCTGTCCAAAGTTATGTTCAACTCATTAAGTATACAGGGTGATCCTGTATATTATACAGGGTGATCCATGGATTATAAAGGGTCAATAGGCAATATGTAAAGTTCCTGTATTACCATTTTGAGCCAAAGATGGAACCTATATTAACTTAACAGTGTACAAGGGGCCATTCTTACTTAGAAAGATAAATTTGTATTCCCATGAGGTACTAAACCTGTTTGACATCATACTAAAAACGCAAAATACATGATCGGCGGCTTTGAGCACATAATGTCTTCAAGGTCTTGAACCCCAAGTACAAGTGTATTGTTTTCATGAATCATATCTATTCCTATAGCCAAATTTAAATCAGGCTTTAGTTGTATACCAATTACACCTTTTCTTGTTTGACTTGACATACTCATAAAATGTCTCTAAACTCATGTGATTCCATACAGGCCCCACCCAAACACCACAATTTGGTTAAAGATGAGGTTGGTCATGAAATTAAATGATTAATATGCTTCATTAGGCTAATTACCTTTATATAAGGGATACCAATGTGTGATTAAAAAGATAATTAAAATCAAGTTAATCCAAGTGTCTACCTCAGTTTGGGGATATATTTTAGCACAGAACGCCGGAAAATTCCCTCAAGTGACAAAATGGTACACTAATTAACATCTACAGTTATAATAATAATTACATAATGGAACCTTAGTTTTATCATGAGTTAGATCTATCATTAGGGGTGGGATGTGCAATTTGGGCCCCCACAAGTGTTTCACTTCTCTACTTATTTAAATTTATAGGCGACCCAATTTTCACCCGTTTGTATGTCTATGGATCCCCCCCCCCGCCGGCTCCCCCGCCGTATCCCCCGTCGCCTAGCTGACGGTTTTCGACCGTAACTCTCATAATACTAATCCAATAGGGCTGAAAATGGTTTTATCTTAAAGAGCAGGCTTCTAGCAATAAATAGACATCAAATTCTTTGAACTGAGTCAAATAGTTTCAGGAAGTAAATGGAATTAAATTGAAAAAAAAAGTTGGAGTGTAACAGATCCCCATTTTAGTGTACCCAGTTCATGACATACGACCCTATACGAAATTAGAAATTCCACAATTTTTGTACCAAAGAAACAGTTCTCAGCTTAATCATTTCACAATGGATTAATTGATAGAAAGCTTTACACCAGTGCAAAAATCGGAATTTTCACATTTGTAGTAACACATGTTATTAAATCTCTCGTGGCACCTTTAAGTATAGCAAGTGCAGAAAACATTTCAATTATTGCTACATGCACTCCTTAATGTCTGTTTAGTGTGTTTTGTGTGTTGCTTAAATTAATTTTTTAGAAGGCTTACAAATTATTAATTCCTCTCAGCTCTTTATATGTGCAAATAGCGTCAAATATTTTTTCCTCCACCATAATTCTCCCTCAGGAAAGAACTGATTATTTTTTTTAACTGATTATCATTGTTTTTTTCCAAATTATAATGCCCATTGTTTTTCAATTGTTAGTGTTGCATCATAACAAATAAATAATGTACCATTACTCGTGAAACGGAAATTAACCCTCGTCTTACCAAACGTTTTGTGCACGTTTTTTTAAAGGCGGGGGGGGGGGGGGATTACGACCACCTCGAGAATTCGTTATAAAGCATTCGATGCTTATGTTTTGATACCAGGGATAGGTATGGTCCTCCTCCTTCCATAAAATAACTATCAACATACCTAGTATAGCGTCACAATGACGTCATAAAGTCCGCGAGCCGGCAAAATTGGAATTTTCCATAGAAAATAGGCGAAAATCCAATTTTTGCGCTAAAAATACTAGGAACATCGGATTTTCAAGCGGTTTTCAGCTCTAAATGATACCAATTGACTAGTTTCACATAAACATAAGAGTTTTAGAGCCATATTGTGCATAATATTTTAAAAAATGTACCATAAAATATTCTTAGGTGGCAACCATGCAACCTTCGAATTTGACGGCATACCCTAACCCCGGTGAAGGTGCTACCTTCAAATTTTTTTCGCTAAAATTACCAGAAAGGATGAGAGAATGATTACCTATAAGCTTTACGAAAGCTTTTGGCATTTTAGTGCACCGTAGCAAAGTTCACTGGGGAGGGGGGTCCCCCTTGGTAAGACGAGGGTTAAAGCTCCTTCAAAATACCTTAAAACTGCCATTATTCACAATTTCGTGATGACATAAATGTCGGGTTCCCGACATTTTTGTAAACAAATCGCCTTATTTTAAAACCGTTGTTCTCAGCTGTACCACTTACCGAGGTAAAGGACACAAGGGCATGAAAAAATATTCAGACATAATGAAATGGACCCTTAGGCCTACTGAAATCACTTCCACTAATTTCAAAAACAATTTGGGTGTTTACATTTTGTAAAAAAGGAGGATTGAAGGTTGATTCAGAGATTTTGAAATATAACTTTTTCGTGTATTAATTAAAGCCTTATTCTATCGTTCCTGTTTCCTTTCGTTATCGAGTTCCGATCGAAACCGAAACACACCCTTCAAATTGCGAACCAGGCTACAGGTTTGGATTCATTGAAAATATCGAGAAATAAATCCTATCGGTATTTCTTAAAATGTGTTATCCTATAGTCTATATATTTGTATCTTCTTCCATCTTAATGTTCAAACCGTTGTCTTCGGAATGAAATGTGGGATTTTGACGAGGGGCACCATTTGTATCGTTGACTGGATCAAAATCTTCATCGAGACCGAAATGCTTGATGTCCCTCTCTCGCCTAGAGGTGAACAAATAAACAAAATATTAAAAAATATTATCAAGTACAAAATATTACAATACTTCTAATGGTATAAATGAAGATACTGAATAAATAATCAAATAATATTTGCTATTGTTTTATCATTAGTAATGTTTAGTTTCTCGTTAACATGACCATAGTGATACAGCGATCGACTCGGGAACAGAAGGTCGCGGGTTCGAATTCCATTGGAGCCAACGTGTTATCCTTGCGCAAGGCACTTCGCCGAGCTTGCTTCTCCCTACCCAGGAGTGTGAATAGGTATACCAGCATATGCTGGGAAGGTAAAAACGGACTCCCTGTGCTGGAGGATTTGCGAACCCCTCTCTTAATATAATTCATAGGTGAGGTCGGAAACCAATGACAGAGAGATGGACAGAGTTTAGATCTGGTAATCACCTTTACATTTAACCTTTATAACCACCATCTACCACTAATTAAATCCAAAGTTTGTTCGCAGATTTAATATTAGTAATCTTTAGTCCTATGGAGTTTAAGTATTTGTGACTGACCACAATTGAGGCTGATTTCTGAAAGACCCTATAAATATCACAGCCATAATGCCAAAACTAGCATGTAGCTTTATGACGTTTTGTATTTTTTGTTAAATGTCTATGCTTGTCTTAATGCTTTCTATTATATTTATTTACTTTTTTCTGTTTTTATTTATCGTTATTGTTTGCATGATAGAATCCACCTAAGTTACCTTCTTAAACAGAGAAGCAAAATCCACAAAAGAACAAATACAGCTACAGTCCCAGCAACGATCAAGCTTGCTATAGAAAGAGTCAATTGCAATGTATCCTCAACTCGCTGCGTCTGCTTGGCAGATTGCGCTGAAAATAAAGTAAAATCATATTATCAGTCGCGTAACTAGGATTTTCATATTGGGGGGCCAGTGTCGCATCTCAACCGACAGAAAATGGGTAGGGTCTAGGGGCCCGCCTTAGGGCCCCTGTTGGGGTCCAGGGGCGAAGCCCCGGTGGGGGTCGGGGGGCGAAGCCCCCTGAAAATTTTGGGTATTATATGCTTTAAATGTCTTCTGAGGGCTAATTCTTGTACGATTTTGTAAAATTTACTTGTCGCACGCTGTCCATTGAACTTTAAACCTATACTTGCCGACAATCCGGCTTGCAAGTGCCATGACCTGAATTTTTCAAGTGAACCGACGGGCTCATCTCAACCGACGAAATCAATTATTGGGGGGCCGCGGCCCCCCTGCCCCCCCTCTGGCTACGCCACTGAATATTATAACAATGAATGAAGCAAGTTGATGCAAATTAAGCAAAATGCCTTATTATAGTTGTGTTCACATTCATATTCTTTTATTAGAAATTTAACAAATTAAGTTAACCTCTCATCTTGTTTTCAATTGATCTACTTTTAAGAATATCATGGAAGTGATGTCTATTGATATCGCCGGATCTTGGGCGATTTCTATCCTGTCTAATAGTACGGCCTACAATTTACATTCGGGCATGGGTTAGAATTAGTAGCTGTAAAAATGGTTGCCCTTGCTACAATTACTAAAACGTAACATTACTAAACATGTACATAAAATAGTTGACTAATAAATTTTGCACCAACCCGGCCACTTTATATTTTTTGTCTAAACGTTCTACTGCTACTAAATAGACTAGGGTCATGAATTCATAGATTAGGATCATGAAGAGGTCATGGGGAAATAGATGCTGGAACACACCTATGCATCTCAAGAAGACTTGAACTTTACTATCAAAAGCACTCAATCCAATTAACGAAATGATGAAATATGCAGTCAAAATTATTGAACTCATACACAGTAAAACCTCAAAGTTTATTTTTATCGCGAACGAGGCCAGCTCAATCCAAACTGGGTAGACGTTTCATATAGAAGTCCCAAGTATACAAAAGAGTTGCCATTGATTTCGTCCTGCGCTACTGCACAACATCATACAGTGCCTGACGGAATCAAAGGCAATACCTCATTTGCGTACTTGAGACTTCTATGTGAACCTTATACCCTAAACTGGGCGGGGATAATTAGTCTATAACTCCTGACATCTATTCAACTGCATGGACAGTAACAAAGGCTCTGCAGTTCCAACTAAACAAAGGGGAATCTGAAGAGTTTTGTCCGCTGAATACCAGGTGGATTTACTTGTCAATAATGCCATTATTTGCTTGAGTCAATGTAGCATAGTGTATGTTCCTTGATAACTGACATTCAGAAAAGAAATTGAGATGGCATTTTATTCATTTTCATGAAAAT
This sequence comes from Ophioderma brevispina, assembly GCA_023653785.1. Classification (NCBI taxonomy): domain Eukaryota; kingdom Metazoa; phylum Echinodermata; class Ophiuroidea; order Amphilepidida; family Ophiodermatidae; genus Ophioderma; species Ophioderma brevispina. The sequence goes on from JAMKCH010053049.1 coordinate 42,670, forward strand.
GTGCAACCTTTACAATTGCCATAACCAATAAATGGTAATTATAAAATTTATCATTATTTATAGTGGAAAAATGGTTTACTTCTGCAAGTATGTAATCAAAATGAACAATTTTTCCTTTGATCCCATGGCCAAGAGGCAGAAAAAGGAAATATGTGAACCGGTTCACCTGTTTCATGAGACTTTTGTGTTCTTTCATATCCAAAACACGGGCGCTCAAAAGTCAGTAACATTCAATTCACCTATTGCATTGAATACCTCTGAAGCAAATACGATTAGTCAGAATGTTTTGGGGGTTAATGCAGCTATACATTGACTTGAATGCTTTCATTAAGAATAGAATTGATTTTACTCTGCTATCGGACTATACATGTTACAATAGGTTTAGCTTGGAATTTTAATTTCCACCCACTGCACATGCCCCTCATTCAATGCCCATACCTTGTAGTCCACTCAATCTATGAAAAATACTAGGTACACCTGGACAAAATTGCTACAGAAGGTTTTCTCGCTGTAACTAACAGTAACAGATCTTCCAAACAACATATCAAAAAGGTAGAAAAAGGGAAGCTTGGCAAGACATGCTAATTTGCATTTATCTTACATGGACGTATACGCCCATATTTCGACAAAGGTATATAGCTCATAAATGCATGTTAGTATTTGAACATGTTTTACATGGCTATGCCTGCAAGGTGTGTAGCACTTACAATTGATATATTAAAAGTGGAAAGTGATGTTCATTATTCAAGATGGCCGCAATTTTCCCACCAAAATTAATTTTGCATTCTATATGATTTGTCAGACTGCAATCGGATGGGGAGATCTTTATTTAGCAAATTATTATCAGAGAGTATTTATTTAAACACATTGGGTCAACTAGTGCCGGGGGCCCTCACTATGCGAAGTGATGAGTATATTATATGTGCCTCGGCCAGGTGAAAAATAGGGTCCTTTCCCAGGTCCTTTCAGATAAAATGTACCCAAAAATACGGGGTCATTCGGTACACAAGCTGAATAAAATGGGGTCATCCAGTATGAAACTTTAAGGGGGGCCAATGATGTTAAAACCTGAAATTAAATAGGAAATGTCTCTTTTCCAGAGTTCAAACTGCCATGGAATTATGAAATTGCTGTCATGAAATTATAAATTTGTTAAAAATGTGCACGTAGGCTGCGAAAATTTTGAATTTGGGTGTTCAAATTCTTTAAAAAAGTGGATAATTTTATGCAAACTTGTGATAAATGAGGATAGCAGGAAAGAAGAAAATGGGGGTCATTAAGTATGTGAACATTTTGAAAAGGGGGTCATTTGGTAATAGCCTGAGTAATAGGTAGGACAGCAGCATAAAAAGGCGGCCAAGAATTTTAGACGTCACCAAAGTCAGCATCTCACAGACCTTGACTACGCAACTCTGAGAGGGGATGTGATATGTGCTGCACAAGATCTACTACTAAGCATCATTTGAGAATGCTGCAGATTAAGTCAGCCTACATCTAAATGCCAAAGAGACGAAATGGAATACATGACCGTCAATGAGGAAGAGAATCATCAACCTATCTGCACTACACACGGTACCCAACTCAAAAAGGTTAGACCTCAAGTACCTCGGGTCCTATGTTGGACAGCAAGAAAGACTCAAGAGTTAGAGGGCCGTGGCCTGATCGCTAATAGCATCATCCCCATACTCCAAGATTTTACCGGAAGTGGTAAACATTTTGGTATTTAAAGAAAGCTACTATTGTTCTCATTTACCCTGTGAAATTTTAGGGCTAAAGGATATTTGGTTTGGAAGTTATGAGCGAAAATGTACCCCGTTTTGGTCGACCGATATTAATTTTACACATATAGGGCTAAGAAAATCATATTGTTAGCTCTCACATGAAAACGGGTTGAAATATCAGCGCAAAACTCTACAGATGGGGTTTAGAGGTGAAGACCATTCTATCAAGATGAAAACTTTATTTACTTAAATCGGGTCGTCCCCTCTAATATATTGTATAATAACCAAAAATATAGGCAAAATTGGCACATAGGGTTTATGCAAATTAGCATGTCTTGCCATACTTCCTTTTTTCTACCTTTTTGATATGTTGTTTGGGAGGGTTTGTACAACAAGTTACGGCAAGAAAACCTTCTGTAGCAGTTTTGTCCTGGTCATACCGTAGATTGAGTGGACTATTGGGAGAAGTTAAAGAGGTGACACGATGGGTTGAATCTACTATTAGTAGAGTAGATATGTGCTTGAATTGTGCACTTGGTGATAAAAGCATGAAATTTGGCACACGGTTTGGGCATGTTCTAAGAAGGATTTTTGGCTATAGGGGCATCGCAGATTTTTCGTGTAACAAAAATGGCAGCCATTTTCCAAAATGGCTGCCATTTCTGGTATTTTAGCTCTTTTGATGGACTAAATGTGTTTCGTTTGTTTGCTTTGGGCTACCAAAACATGATTTGTAGCCCAGAGCAATGCCTAAAATAGAAATTTATTTATGGGTAACTATTTTGTAACAGAAATGGTGGCCATTTTCCAAAATGGCGTTCTTTTTCCAAAATGGCTGCCAATTCCCTTATTTTACCAATTTTCATCGACTGAATATGCATATTTTTCCTACCAAAGCATATTTTTATCACACAGCAATGCAAAAATAAAACCTGTAAATAGGCAATCAATACCAATATGTTTGATGTTACTAAGTGCAGACATTTATGTTACACAGTAATGCCAAATACAACCTGTAAATAGGCAATCAATACAAGTGGCAGCCATTTAAAAATAGTCACCATTGCTTGTTTTATCTTTGCTTTGCAGACTGAATAAACTCAAAACATATTTAAGAATGGCTTTTGTTAGTTTTGTTTGATAACAAAAGATTGTGAATATTTCCAAAATGGGAGGAGGCTTTTATGTTATGGTGAATATGGTCTAATGATAAGAGCATACACTATTGCACAAGTACAGGTATACCCGTGAAAGGGCTGTCATACATGACAACAATGGCAGGCAATAATTCTCTTTACCAGTGTTTTACATAAATCCTATGCACTGAGTCCCTTGTTGTGGTTACGATCTAATCCATTATTATTATTATTAATTATGTGCAATTTATATTGGCGGAAATGTATTGCTAATGCCAACAGCATTGACTATTTTGTTGAAAAGCACCAATGACGTGATATTATACGCTGATTTCTGTACCGTACCCAAAGAGTAATCATATTCTTCAATAAGGGAGTAAACAAAATCTGCCAACTTCAGGTGCATGCACACTTTTTTGGTGTAATCAATCATGGCTACCCCCTGTTGCAAAGTCATCAGTGGCCGTGTCAATGTGGAACTCATTTTAAGATTGACAAACAGAGCAATCTTCTAATTTTGGCCGTAAAAGTTTACAACAAACAAGATTATTAGTCAAAAGCATGAATATCAGGTAACTTAATAAAATTGATTATCCTTCATGTTCTTTCTGTATTGCTGTATATAACAATATCTTCATAAGTTTTGTGCTAGTTCATATTATTAATAATAATAACAATCTTGATATAATACCTATAAATGTAAAGGCCTCTAGACACGTCACATAGTTAAAAAGGAGTAATGACATCATTATCAATTTGTCAAGCGACATATACAAATTCAATAGATAAACTTCTATGTGAAAACAACTATGATATACATCAATTACCTACTATTAGAATAATTTAAGAGAATAATTTCAAACATATACTGTGACCAATAGATGAGAAAGACAACCCAGTTGTCTCCCATACTAAGAACATAGGGGGATACATCTGAATCATCAGTTGTGAGGATCTGTGTGTATGTACCCCACAGTAACAGTGACATTGGTGAAACCTTGATCTTTTCTGGATTCAGAAGCTTCAACCCTACCTAATCTGATGAAAACAACTATCCTAGACAGCCGGAGTGGAGGAAGATAAAGAATAAGAAAGACAAAGAAAAACGTTCACAATATCAGTATTAATGAGCTCTGTTTAATTGGAAGCCAATGCAGTTGGTAGATGTGTTATGTTCTTGACAACGGGTGTTAAGGACAAAACGAGCAGCTGCATTTTGAACTCACTTTCTGGGAGACCATAGGACAAGGAGATGCAGGATCCAGCCTTGGTGTAACAAAGTTATGGACCAATCCAATGTTGCATTTTTCATCACGGTACTGTCAAAATTACCCACTTTTCCTTATCCAGTGCCAGGCAGCCTTGGATAAGTTGTTAACATGATTGTTCTTTCTTAGTGATGAGTCTAAGATGGCCCCAAGGTTCCATGCTTAAGCTTGCAGATAAAAAAACTGAATTGCCAATGATGGATGGCTGGGGGTTACTAGTACTGTTGATCTGTAAAGAATGAGAACGAAAGCAGAACATTCTCTGTCGTGTTGTAATAGATATCAGCTTGTTGGATTTACATCAGGATCTAATGACTGCAATTAATGATTCAAAATTATTTATGGCTGCATCACAATCCCAATGGTGGAAAGACAGATAGAGCTGTCATCGGTGTAAACAACAGATTGAACACCATGGGCAGTTCCTTTAGTGGAGTGGGGCAGAGAACAAGATGAAGTCAATACATCCAGTAACAGACCCTGTGGAACTCCACAATCTACCGCCACAGGATCTGATGAAGCAAATCTGATCGATCTAGATTGAGTTCATTCATCTAGGTAGGAAAAGAACCAACTTAATGCTTTTCCAGTTATTTCAAAGCCTTCAGACGGATTAAGAGCCGTTTATGGTGAATAGTGTCAAAAGTGGCACTGAAGTCTAATAACATAAGATGTCATTCTGCACCAGTAACAATGCAGTCTCCGCACTGTGAAATCGACGATATGTTGTTTGCATCGGAACATGGAGAACATTATCACTGAGAAAAGTCTACAATTGATTTACTACTCTTTCAATCACCTTCCTAAGAAATGGATATAGGGCGATAATTTGAGAGGATGGTGGTGTCCTAGCTGGATTTCTTCATGATCTTGTTGTGGAAAAATACTGCAAAAGCTGTTAGCAAGATCTTTTGGACATTCAGGTACATAGTGTATGTTTCACTGTAGAAGTTTTTGCTGACTACATGGAAAAGGTCACGTTGGTTACATGAAGTAATCTGGTTGCTATGATACTCCGTTTTGGCTTTAGCAAGAAGACAGTTGTATTCAAAACACTGATCCTTGTAAGCTTCCTTGCATACTGTGAACCCAGTATGTGAAACTTTGCGCTCCAGCCAAGGGTGTTCCTTCTTCTCAAACTCAAAGGCATCTGAATTCCAAGGAGCATGGGTATGGAGAACTAGAGTTTGACTGACGAGTGGAGCATGTTCATCCAGGGTCTTAGATAAGGTGTTGTTATATTCATTAACAAGAGAATTGCAGTTAACATCTAAAGGTAAACACAGAAGTGCACATATATATCAGAGCAGATCTTTTGATGTTATTTAATTATTCAAGTCTGCATACAGGCTGCACTGAAGAGCTGCTTTCAAGCATATTTCCTGTCATCTGCAGTCGTCCTTGCAACCAAGTCTGTATGCAGACTTGGAAGTTTTTGGCTTACTTTTTTCTAACTATGGAAGGGTTGTCCAGAATATTTCCCAATACTCTTTTCTTTCGAGCGCAACCTCAATTCAACTTATACATGGAAACTCAGGGAGATGCACTCAGGGTTTGAGCCACGTAACTCGACTTGATAGGTGGGCTCTCTTGATATTTTCGTGAGTGCTGCCTTCCTGGAGGAAGAGCAAATGATTATACATCAAGACCACAAAAGCGTTCTAGTTAATTGTCTTTTTTTGTACAGCAATGACTAGTAAACTTCTGTTTAAATGACATATCCTGCATGTAGCTTAAGACTGGTTGTAGCCAGACTGTTTGCTCTCAAGTTGGATCAACATTGGGTCACATTCCAATAAAAAAAATTGCCTTTTTAATGAAGTGTGGGCAACCACTTGGCATTGTTTTGCGTTGTTTAGTTTTTTTGGTTTATTACAAAATACCTCGTCATTCACATAAGAGTAGGATGATGAACATTATCTCTCTGGTGAGTGAATCACTGGTTATTCAGAAAACCTAAAGTAGTGTCTTTTTCATAAAACCAGTTTCGTAAGGCACACTGTGTGAAGACTTTGTGACTCTTTAACCAAAGGTAATTTACAACAGACTATAAAAGAGTAATTAATTTGCAGCCATCTTGAAAGACCCCACGTTGTCATGGGCCACCAAATTTGAGAATGCTCAAATAAAAACTGTTTTCACTTTAGTGATTGTATGAAAAAGACGTTATACATTTTATTTCATGCAAATATGTAAATAGCTGTTAAGGCGGCCATTTTGGAAAATGGCCGTCATTACACTGCCATGGGATAAAACCTGGCATGACCATTTATCGAATTTTTTAAAACATCCAATGTTCTCAAAGCCATGCTTAATGCCTAAAAACACGTATTTTATCAACTCAATCTCAAATCTAGAGGATAAAATAGCAAGTAAATGCAGCCATTTTGAAAAAGGCCGCCATTTTAACTCAGAGGACAAAACCTGCGATGCCCCTATAGCTAAAAGTCTTTCGTATGACCGCCCCTAGTATGTGCCAAATCTCTGCTTTTATCACCAGTGCACATTCCCCCAAAATAGGCACCTATCTCCTGCGCAACTATATAATGTTATTGTGAAACATTTAATCTTAGTTATCCAGACCTGCAATGTACACTACAGGTGGTAAAGTAACCCTTACAAACATGCAAAAATCTCAACTGATTGCATGTTTCAAAACTGTCCTGTGTCTCTTCAAGGGGTATTATGTCCAATTATTGTAAAAGTTTAATGAAATTTTGAATTTTGTTATTTATACGGGAATTTTTATTTTTTTGGTATCATTAATATAGCTACAATGATTTTATTGAAAAATACAAGAAGGGTACACATCCCTGTCGTTAAATTTTATGACGTCAGAAAATGAATCCACGCTGAGAAAAAATTCTTTAAAATCACGATTGATTTTCCTTTAGACGACAATGTATGTGTTTAACCCTCGTCTTACAGCCTTTTTTTGTAACACGGTTTACCAAGGGGGTGTTACACCCCCCTCTGAATGTGTCTATAAAGCACCCGATGCCAATGATTTTGAATACCAATAGATAGCTGTGGTCCTACTCTTTCCATTGATACCAAAATAAGTTGCCAACATACCTGTATGGCGTCACAATGACGTCATGAAGTCCGCGAGTCGCCAAAATTGCATTTTCGACGCGAAAATAGCGAAATTCCAATTTTGCGCTAAAAATCGCAGGAATTATCGGATTTTCATGCGGTTTTCAGCTCTAAATGATGGCATTTGGCTAGTTTTTACATAAACTAAGAGTTTTAGAGCAATACTGTGGATAATATTTTTCCAATGGCCCATAAAATATCTTGGGTGGCACCACCCCCCTACCCTTCGACTTTGGGCCCGCATACCCAATAATAATAATAATAATAATAATACCGACGTTTATATCGCGCCTTTTCCACATGATACAAGGCGCTGTTGCCTATTATTACGCTGCCTTCAGGAAACGTCCCAATCATTTCGCTTCACCTAGGCCGGCAGCCGCCAAGCGCCATGCCTATCAGCACTTAGATTGTAAAATATCCCCCATAACAGCTAACCCGAATATCGCTTGGGTCGACGAAGCAAGTGAGGTTAAAGTGCCTTGCCCAAGTGGCACAACACATTGGCCACAGGGGCTCGAACCCCACAACCTTTGGATCATGAGTTGGCCGTCTTATCAACTGGACCACTGTGTCCTACAATCCCGGTGAAGGTGCGACCTTTACAATTGTTTTCGCTAAATTGACGGAAAGGATGAAAGAACGATTACTAGAAGCTTTTTACGGCAGTTTTTAGCATTTTTACGCACCGAGCGACGTTCACTATTGGGAAGGGCGTGGTGGTAACCACCCCCCCCCCCTTGGTAAGACGAGGTTAATACGGTACATGAGGTACTTCAAAGTGTATTTTAACCATATGTCCTTATGAACGCATTTGGAAAAGATACTAACATCCCAATAATTTGCATCATAGAGCGAATGTAGCTAGATGATATCATAAGTGTCCTCAGTTAGGGCAAATGTAATTATTTTGGTGATTGATCTATTCAAACACTCTATTTAATGCTGGATTAATTTTATTGTCATAATTTCTCTGTTCACCTCGATTTACATCTGGTAAATATATTGTTAGGTGGAATTACCTGGTTCAACTTACCATGCAATTGTTAAGATACTATGGTGTATTGGTGCAGTTTTACTGTGTAAAAATATAGGATTGCGTGGATCTACCCCTACATACTGAGTTGACGGCTCCCCTTACACCCATAATTGACTGAACTATAGATGACTGAAAATTATTTCCTGAAAAAAGCCAAAACGAACAATCAACGAGTACATAAAAACGTGATGTCATAAGTGGTGCATATCGTAAAGCCATAAGGGTCATAATGTATTGCCGTAACGCGTTGTGAGTTACCCCCTTCCCAATCTCAAAATGCTCAAGGATGACAAAATTGCATAATCGAGATTTGGAATTAGCAGGTCAATATTGCACAGAAACCATCAAAACATTTTATGCAGACTTCTTTGCAAGGCCATATGGGCCTACAGCAGGACTAAACGGGAAAGATAGCTAAACAGATTGGTAAAATCAACCGAACTATCGTGCTCAGTATTGTACTAAGCAGAATTATTCAATCAATTAACTGTTCTGCTTGGTCTTGGGCGGGGTCTTGGACCAAGCCTGAAGTACATTGTCTGAATCCCGGTCTGAATGCTTTTGAATTGTGTCACAAAACCCCACAAAACATGCTAGGGATGTCAACACCATGATTTTTCGTGGCAGGAATTGCTACGAACTGTTTTTACTGTTTTTACAGAATGTAAACACCCAAAGTGATTTCAGTAAGGGTCCATTTCATTATGTCTGAATATTGTTTCATGCCATTATGCCCCTTTAAGAGCAATAGGAACTACCTACCTAAAGAACATGTGATGGTGAAACTACATGTTGCAAAATTTGTTCTTTTATCCTTGAATATATAGGTTACTATTGTATTTCCAATTGGGATTAGCCCACCCGGAGCATGGGTCCTCAACAATAGAACAATATTTCTAGATATATCCGCTGGTTGTGGCTCATTCCACGTCGTTTGACATAGTTGATTCGTTGTGGTAGCGTTAATATCTTCTGGACAGTATCTAATTTCAGGCTCAGAGTTGATATCTGAAATCAAGAATCATTGCAGCGAAGAAAAAGTTGGCACGATTGAATATGAGTCTTGGATGTGAGTCTTGGCCATTTAAAACGAACTTGCAATTAACACAGTGCATCCGCCTTTCTACTATACCTTTGAATATTGTTCCCATTGTTCTTACTTTCCTATGCTCACAGTTTCATCATATATTATTTTTAAATCGAGAATGAAATATACATGGCGTGACCCAATACTATCGTCAAAATATATCCGCGTTATACTGAAATACCACGTTTCCCGTTGCACAGGTATCTTCATTAATAGAATGTCATCATATGGTGTGACTGTTTAAGATTACATGCATAACAGAACAATAAAATGTATCATGCTTTTATGCTGAAATGCAGAGTTGCTTTTATATAAAAGATGTTTATTGTACAATGTACATGTACTTAAGAAAAATTCGAACAGTTCTAACCTTCGACAATTGTTACATTAAAAACACAAATTTCCAAATTCTGCGCATGATCCCAAAACTGGTAAGTTACAGTGGTTGTGCCGACAGGAAAGCTGTCACCAGGGATACGAGATCCTGATTTAGCGATCATATTTCCTGACATATCTATTGCTTCGGGTTCTGTCCAAGTTACCTCGACTGATGAAGTCCCAGCTTTTACAGTTTCAACTATGTTTGATGGACATGATGTGACCAAGGGTGGTGATGTATCAACTGAAATGAAATTAACGGAAACATTTGCTTTAAAAGTTCCTTGATGTATAATCAGGTTAGATCTGGGGATGCATTCGCAATAGATTACGAACTGGCATTTCTAAACCGCTGCTACTAAAATCAATTCAGCACAAAGAAACGAAACGTTCTCTTAACAAACTACGTACTAGCTATGGTGTTTACTTTAAAGGCGCACGTGGCTAGGTTGTTTGACGGATCTGCGTAGATATATGTCACAGCAGTCAGCCCAGGGTAGAACAATGAATTAGGAACGTGTGTCTTGGTTATAAGATTGACCTGGCCAGAGACATCTGAAGCAGTCGGCTCATCCCAAGCCACAGATTTACCCCCAGGTCCTATCTCCATGGTGGCATGCTGGTCACGTGGACAGCCATTTATGACAGGTGGTGTTGTATCGACTGAAAACAGATAAACAAAATGAGATCTCATTTATGTAAAGCTGAGAATTCATATTAAGGTTAAGTGCATGCAAGTAATATTTTATCAGAAAAAAATCTGAATACATTTACCTGAAGTTATTATAACCTTAAAAGAACAATTTATCGCATGTCCAGCCTGATTGGTAAATTCGTAGATGACCTTGCTTTCTCCAACGTTGAATTTATCTCCGGATTGATGACTCTGGAAGTCCAGTGTGACCACACCATGAGGATCAAAGGCGCTAGGTTCTTCCCAAGTGACAGTCTTACTGTTAGTTCCTAGCTCCACGGTATCAGCTATATCATCAGGACAGTTCGAGACCTCAAAGAATATAGTGTCCACTACAGTAGTTAAATGAATGTGAAGAAGAGAATAAAAATATCTAGGTCATCGCTCATATTCTTGGACCCTTGCAAAATTTTGCCTACAAATCCTCCTCTGGCCGGGGGAGCAGCTCTTAACATTCATGTGGCGTAGGAGAACCATGGAACCAACCATTTGACCATTTGGCTCTAATTTGCCGAATACAACCCTTGGCAATTGTCTAACATTCGGTTATCCCTAGATAGCTTGTACCCCCATAACCGGACAAAGAAATACGTTAACCAACTGCACAGGTGTGAACCTGCATTGCAATCAATTTCGTTGATGATATTTGAAATTAAGTTGGATAATATTGCACGTGATCATTATTTGCAAAGACAGTGGAAAGGAAATGACCTCTTGTTAAAATCTGAAGCTGATAGTTGTTGGAAGTCCAGTTCCGTTAGTTCAAAGACGTTTTGGACAGATATTGAGGATTTTAGTAAGCAGGCGACAAATTACCAAATGTTACGCCAAATACATAGTCCTTCGAAAGTCTTACAAAACCTATTTGGAGGTCACAAAAGGCAATCAGCCTTATTTGTCTAATGATTCTAACATAAATTGTCATAGAGATCCGAGCTTATTATTTAATTAAATGGAACATGACTTTCGTTACTTTCCCCTTTTATTTGTTTAAAAATTAAACAGAAACAGAGTAGAGGTAGACAATTACTTAAAGACACTATCAGTGATTCATCCGAAAGATAAAAAATAATTGAAATTTGCAGAAATAGCTTAAAAGCGAAGGATAAGTCTGTAGGACTCTCATATAGTTTAGTGGGTAGAAGGGGGTCTCGTGCACCCCTCTTAAATAAATTTCTAATCGTATATCTCATACTTTAATTCACATTTTCATCCTAATTTGGGGACAATATAAGGTAATTTCTAAGTTTTAACACATTTTGAAGGCGGACAAATTGGCCGCCATATTGAATGTTAAATATACTCACTAAGCAAAACAGGCAGATATGAGTTTCTAATGGTCGAAGACATATATTCCTTAATTTATTGTCTCATTTTATGACTATACGACTAAATAAAACAGGCATTTAGCACTTTTATACTTTGTAGATTTTTGAGGCGGCCATGATGGTTACCATCTTGGATCCGGAGCAAAACAACAATACAAATATGCATGGCAAGCGGTCTTAATGGCTCTAGAAGAACAATTTTTGTTTCTTGTTGTTGAGATACGGTGAAAACTATATTTTTCTGTAATGGCGATCCTAATTTGCATAAATTTACCTAAAAATGGCACGTGGGACAATTTTTGATTTTTTTAACATAGCTAATCGTTTTCTACGCATTTTTTTGATATAGAGACATTGATTAGAAATTGATTTCAGGGGGGTGCACGAGACCCCCTTCTACCCACTAAACTAATAAGGTATATTTTCCAACTGAAAAATTGACAGAAAAGGAAGAAAACAGCAGTGTTCAAAGATATGAATCCCCATTCAAATACGTGTTGTAGTAAGTGTCCGGTCGGACAGTAATGACTAAAATATCCGATTTTGTCCTTATGAGGTTGCTTTTAAACTTATCACTTGCAGTGTATGTTAGGATACCCATTCCAGATTCAAAAATCTGATTTTTGATGATTTTTTTCGATTTTCTGATTTAGCAAATCACTGATAGAGCCTTTAAACAACGTATCAAAATAATTCCTATGCGCCTGAACAAAAGTGAAAAGCAACAGTTCTATTTATTTTTAACATTAATCTTCTGGAACAGAAAGTATTTCTCTACCTGGATCAATTGTAATACTAAAGGTGCACGTGGCCTGGTTGCCATTGTTATCTGTAAACGTATAAGTGACCCTGGTTGTTCCGATCTGGAACACTGATCCAGGCGAATGGGATTGGGATTGGCTAAAGCTTGATGGGTCAATTGCGTAAGGTTCTGTCCATGTTACTGGCGCGTCCCCGCGCTGTGTGAAGTGGCTATACGTTCTATATCTGATGGACATTGAAGAATATTTGGTGGCGATGTATCCTCTGTTAAAAAAAAGAAAAGATCATCATAAACAAACTACAATCTTAGCCAAAATGTGTTGGTGGGAACACGGAATGCTCTTTTTGCCTCGATATTTGCCGTATTTCTCTTAAAGAGATATCTAGGAATCATGTCAACTTGGTTGGGGTGGTTGGGGGCTTGGAGCATTCTCTATCCCTACACCCCTCCCTATCCCCACCAATCAATGTTGGGTTTTGTGGGTGGCAAGAACAAAATTTCAGGATTCAACATTGTCCAGGTGGGAGAGGGGGGCATTTTGAAGTAGGCCTATAAAAGTGTTCCAACACTTTTGGCTAAGATTGTAGTTGATACTGGATAATTGACAATGAGAACAATACCGTCTTTCATTTAGTATAATATTTAATAATACTTCCACCTCCGGGTAAGTGGGGTGAGGCGGTCCAAAAGACGGTTAGAACAAGAGCCTTTAACTTCTAATCAGGATCTGTTCATTGATTTTGCCTTGCCTGAAAATCGACGATTAGCTAATATCCCAAAAACATCTTGAATAGGACACACTGGCGTAACCAGCGAGGGACCAGCCTTTTTTTTTTTTTTTTTTTTTTTTTTTTTTTTTTTTTTTTTTTTTTTTTTTTTTTTTTTTTTTTTTTTTTTTTTTTTTTTTTTTCCATTTGCAAAGGTCTGGTTACGCCACGTTTACTTTGCGAATTGACTGCACAGACTCCGAGTTTGCGCAGTTTACACCTTTTTAAGAAGGGTATCTAAAATAATGGTCTTATTCTAGCCACTTTACATGAATTGTAAACAAAAATTCAGATATGATATTGCAATAAAATTTCCATAGGTATTACATTAGGCGCTTTCTTTTCCGTCTTTCTTCCTATCTTGGAATGTTAATATGAATTGTAAACAAAAATTCAGATATGATATTGCAATAAAATTTCCATAGGTATTACATTAGGCGCTTTCTTTTCCGTCTTTCTTCCTATCTTGGAAAAGCGAAAGCTAAGGCACTAATATATTTCATGCAATAATATAATCTATCTGGAACTCATATATCAATTATAGCCATATCATACCTGTTGAGATAATTACTGCAAATTTGCAACTGACAACATTGCTGGAATAGTCTACAAACACATACGACACTTCCGTCCTTCCGGTTGGGAAGTATGCTCCGGGTGAGTGGGACTTAAATAGGAGGGTCGTTCTCTCGGTAGTTACATCGGCATTTACAAAAGGTTCGGCCCACGTCACGGGAATGTTAGATTCGCCAAGTTCTACTGTACGGCGTATATTTGTTGGACAGTTCTCTAAAGTCGGAACTATAATTAAAATATAATTAAGAAGTTTGGTGGTTTAAAACATTTTTTAACATATACATTAATTGAAAAGTTATGATATGTTTAATCATAACACGTGATGCCAGAAGCAGTATCTCATGATGAACCAGCATAGGGAATACATCATTCGCGCATAATAGTACGTACCTCGGGGGGGGGGGGGGGGGGGGGGGTCAATCGCATAGAATAGATATGGGTAATAGATAAATAAATAGATTTGCCCCAAAATAAGGGGTTTTCGGGTGACAAATTTGCAAAATTTTCCCCAAAATGTTTTTTTTTCACCCAAAATAGAGGTCTGAGTGAAAATTTTTCAAAAATTTCCCAAAAATAGGGGTCTTTGGGTAACAGTTTGGTAGGATTTTAACAAAATATGGGGTCTTTGGGTGACATTTTAAAAATATATGGGGTCTTTGGGTGACAACGATGCTGAAAATGGGGGTCTTAACAGCCTTACATGCGCGTCACCTCCAAGATGGGAGTGCCCCCCCGGGCGTATTTCATATGAAAAATGCAGCTGTTTACACTCTAATTCCCAATCAATTAAGGAATTTGTAATGATTCTTCAAACTTTCTTAAACTGAGGCTGCTATAAATGGTCTACCTTCTAATAGTTTAACAGCTTTGAACTTAGCCTGTGTTTCAACTGCAAATGAAGTATAGCATGGTTTAAAACCGAAACAACAGTTAGTAAGATGTTTCCTGTGGATGTTCCATGGATACGAAGGAAACTTGAAATGGCAATGATTACGACTTTGCATGCTCTATTTATTAAATTGAATATATGCCTTTTATTTATAACCAACATAGGGCAAGAAGAGCTTATCATCCCCATTGACTTTGTACCACTTTGTTACATTTTGCACTATAATTATATAAGCAAATACCACACACTGTAAACAAGTACATGTCCGGATCCTGTCTATAACAAGAAAAACAACTGACACCAATTTGAAGCCAATGTGTGAATTATAAAATGCTTACCCCAGGATGACCCTGAACCTTGAGAAGCCTATATCGGCGTAACTAAAGGTCAAAACCTAGAAAAACTATACCTTTTTAATCCCCGTAACAAAACAAATACGTTGGTGTACATCTCAACGTAATTTAACTCGATCTTAAATTTACCCCTGTGCATATTGTTCTAGGGACATCATAGACCCTTTTGTTATGCCAAAAAAAAAAATAGTTTGTCTCAAGCTGGAATGAGTGGCTTGAAAGTAAATGGGTATGCGTATTTTTTTTTTTTTTTAATTTTAATACAAATTGATTTTTGGTAATACAAATATGCATGGCATGCACCCACTGGCGCCACCTTCACCCGTGCTTGTACATCCACATGGTATCGAATTCTGCCGTCATGGCAGTATCAACATCAGCGATTTCCTGACCTCAGATCTCCACACATGATTTTCCCCACAAAACAAGATTTCCAAATTGCAATATCTTTACAAGTTTTGTTCTTATCAGTTTTTTTGTGGAAGATCCATTTGTTAATAGTTGCAGATGCAACTTTAACTTTGAGAATAACTGTATCCTCGTTACTTTCCGAATCACCTGTTAATCGCTACGTATGCATTGACCTATGACCCGCACACCAGTAAAATAAATGCCGCATTGAAATACACAATAAATATATCCTTGTGTTGAATGCGCGGATTTTGAACTGAATCGGCAAGATTTTGCAAGGGAGGCCTATATCAACTGCTGGTTGCACATCGATAAACTTTAATATGTAATTTAATGCATGGGGGTTATATTGGTTTTGCGATATGCGATACGTAACAGCCATTTGTGCCATTTCCACCCGTTTCGAGCCTGCACCTTTAAACCCGGAAGTATATTGCCATTTAGTTGGTGGTGGAGTGTTTTCCCTTCGCACCGTGGGTGCCCAGCAGTACGTCTATGCCTCACGTCAAACGTAAAATAGTCAGTTCACACCGCCAAGATTCGCAGGAATTTGCGTGAATCGTGCATTTTCCACACAATTTCAGAGTTTTCCATTCCCAACAAAAATTCGGGATTTCTGACTTTTTTTTTAAAAAAAAAAAAAAAAGTTTCCGCATAACTTTTTTTTCACTTTTTCGGCGAAATTTACACACGCGCGCGTCAGCGTTTGAAGACAAACCATTTTTTTTTGGCCTATCTTTTTTTTTTTTTTTTTTTTTTAATTTTAAAATTATAGTCCCAAGGTGATCTCAACCACCATACTAATGGGGCCCCGAGGCAAAGCTTAGGGAACATCGTACGGTTTTTTGAGATCACCGATGGCCTACATTTTTACCATCCCCGCAAAACAGTCCAATATTTGTTTTATATACCGAATGGAAAGATTTCTGTCATCTATTGGTAAAGCCCACTTCATAATAGGCCTAACGCACTATACTGGGTCTTTTTATGAAATTATAACTACAACAAACTATTTAGCTATATTTACTTTACAGCAGATGCCTATAAATTGGGCAATAATCCACCGGGTTCCGAATTCGACAGCTTGATATCTATCTCCAGTCCAGATGCAGCGAGATATTCCTTGAATATTTTTTGTAACATGCATGGTTGACCTGCAGCGGCCTCTATTATGTCTTTCCTCCGGCAAATCTTGTGGCTGATGTGGATTCCGCCATCAAAATGACCGTTTCCTACGCACGTGGTTTTACGTTTCAACTACCAGCACTGAATGGCCGGGTGAAGGGAAGAGAGGTCCTCTGCGATCGGATCAAATTGACCATCTCTGCTACAGCCATTGCACTATGCTTTTGCATGTAAATTGTATGTAGTGTTACTACGAGTCAGACGAGACTATATTGTTCAATTAGCGGCATAGCAAATACTATGCCCTGCAATTGGTCAATGCATGCCCTGACCCCTGTTTTTCTTCATTTTACAAGTATAGTTTATCTATGCCCCCCACTTTTTAAAAACAACAGATGACAGGGATCTTTTAAATGAGGGTATAAAATAAACTCTGTTGCAATTTCTTCGCGGTTGAATTGCAATGATGTGCTAGATTGTCTGGATTAAATTATGATAATACTGACGTCCTGCGCGTAAAACCAATACACGGGTTTGCAATCACTTGCAATATGGGGAATACGCTTTTCTCAAGAATATGTAGTTACAAACAACAGAATGTGCTAAAATCGAAAAAATACACCCTTATTATACCCCTAACGTCCCTAGAGTAAAATCTGACGATCACCAAAAAAAAAAAAAAAAAAAAAAAGCAGCGTTATTTTTCTTGTTAGATATAGGGCCATTTCTCTAAAACATTTAAGAGACGTTAGAGATATACTAGCTCTAAAACAGTTATTAACATTATTTCGACATTACTGGTTTCCTCAAGAATCAAAATATTTTTCAAATAACAGAAACACAGGGGCCATTTAAAAGGCAGTTTGCACACAAAAGTGCACGTTGGACAACCTGCTAAAAGGCAATAGTGCACATTTAAAACAATTTGAAAGTATATAATTAAAAGTGTCTGTTATTTGCTTACGTCCTTTTATGATTATGTCAAATGAACAATTTGCCGTATTTCCAGAAGTATCTGTGAAGTAATAATGTATGGTAGAGAACCCTATGGGAAAGCCAGTGCCAGGGCCACCAAAATCTGATGCAGTTCTTGTAGCGGTTCCAGAAAGGTCCACCGCTGTAGGTCTCGTCCACCAGATGACCTTTCCATCTCTTGGTGCGGATGTTATGATGTCAGTTGGACATTGAGATATTAATGGTGGTGTTGTATCCACTGTAGAAAGAACATGTGCCACGTGAAATTTTTAACCAAGAACATCCTGGTTTGGAACAGTTTATTTGATTAGATCTGTACTGTCTCTTTTAACAAAATATTTTCCCAATTTCGTTTAGTTTCCAAAGTTATGTGACATAAAAGTAAAACCAATTATATAATGACTGTTTTAATTGCCCTATTTATGCTAGTATTTCTTTAGTCATACTGTAAATTAAATTATAAAATGGCGTGTTATAACCCACTATATGGGCTTTAAATAGGTGCTAATACAAGGAGTATAGTAGGTTTTTAATGTAGCCTTATGTAAATCAAATGTTTTTAAGGTACGCATTCGCAAAAGGCTCGCGCGTGTACATACAGGCACGCAAGTTACATTTAATTAAAACGAATTAAAAATTTTAATTTTTAATATGGACAATAGTATAAATATCGAAAGCATTTGAGATTACAGAAGCGCGCAGCGGGGAAATGGGGGTTGTTCTGCACATCGGTTTCGACCGTCTGATATTACGATGACCCCCTTGAGTTTTGTGCAGGGGCGGATCCAGGATTTGAAAGAAGTCAAAATTACCGGGGTCTGAAAGGCTGTAACTGGTCCAAAATAGCTCAAAATGGGTTGATTTTGAGAGAATTTGCAGAATTACCGGGAGGCGCGTGCCCCCTCCGCCCCCTCCCTGGATCCGCTCCTGTTGTGGTATAAATATGGCGGGGTTATTATTTTCACACCTGGTATAGAAATCAGCGGTTTTCTCCATAATTTGATCCAAGTTAGACATGTAAACTCACTTAAAACAGATACCCCGGACCCAATACATGTCATAGAGACTGCAGAAGCTAAACGAAAATCGCTATACGTGTATATCTTGCATTGTTGGTGTAAAAGTGTGGCAAAGATCATAGACATGGTTGGTATAGAAGTGTATAAGGAGAAACTTAATAACGTCAGCAAAATCTAAGTGAATGTGGTAAAATTCAGGTCCGATTCTACAACTTTGGAGGCAGGTCCCTATTCAAACCAACTAGAGACCCTCAGAAGAGAGGGCAAAAAATCTGGAAACTGAAAAACGGAGACAGAGAGACAAACCTGTCCTGATGCTGACGGTAAAAACACAACTGCCAATGTTACCGGCCAAGTCAGCATACAAATATGTAACAGTATTTGTTCGATTGGCAAAATTCGATCCTGGCTTGTGACTCCTTAAGACCAGATTAGGGACGCCAGAAGCATCGACCGCCGAAGGTTCCTCCCAAGAAACTGATGTCCCTGCTGTTCCTAACTCCACAGTTCTTCTGATATCGCTGGGACAGTCGTTTATTGTCGGTGCTCGCGTATCAACTGCATACAGTAAAAAATCAGAGATGGCCAAACATGGATCTAATAAAATTTAATTAGTGTATTGTTTGTCTTTAAGTTCATCAAAATTAAGAGTGTGCGTAATGTGTTTTGAATAATCTCAGAATGATTGGTCTTTCAAAGATATCTCTTGTTGTTCCAAAGCCTTTATGATACGCAATCCGTACAATACAAGTTACGCAAACTACAGCGTAACCCGAGCATCGGGTGAGCACTATTCCGTCAAGAGGTCTGACGTCCTTCTTGACGGGATAATAACCACCAGAAGGTGATCAATCAACATGTGTAATATTTCAGCATTTACCTTCTTCAACAGTCACTTCAATTTCGCATGTAGCCACATTTCCAGAGTTGTCTTCAAACATATATACTACCATCGTCGTTCCTACGTTAAAGGTTGCTCCTGGTTCATGAGTACTACTTACTAAGGGAGTCCCTGAGAGGTCATTTGCAGAAGGTGCGTTCCAAGATACTTGGGGCAATGGTTCTCCAACCTCTTTTGGTGTAGATACGCGTCTTGGACATCCTGTTACCTCTGGAAGAGTTGTATCAACTGTGGAATCAAAATAACAAAATACACAGTCTTGCTTGAGGTAAAAACAAAATTCTCGGGTGAAAATTTAACACCTCCACAAACATGCAATTTCTACTAAGCCATTTGCCACTCTATCATCTAAAATCATCAATCAATCTGTCATGTTTCAAGAAAGCTTAATGAATCTGCGACATTAAAGTGGTATAACACACAGATGCTAGTATAACATACATCATCGGTACATGACTTCAATTCTGTTTTAGTTGGACCCCAAACAAGAATGATATATAGACATGGAACTTGAATCTTAACAAAAACCCACACGCTTATTTCAGGTTGATCTAATGGCCTTACCTAGATTTACATCTACATAAAATTCACATGTGCTGTTATTTCCTACGCCATCAATAAATCGGTATAGCACAAGCGTCATTCCTGGTACAAAGTTTGCACCAGGGCTGTGGCTTTTCGTAGTCGTCGATATACCAGAGACATCAGTAGCAAATGGCTCTGTCCACATAACCATCGTGGAGTTCATACCCAATTCTAACTTTACAGTCTTATTTCCGGTGCAGAGATGGATTTCCGGTGGCGTTGTATCGACTGTTGAAACACAAAGGTCAAAGTGTTCAGATTGCCATCATCGATTAAAAGCGGTGACGGAGTTTAGCATGTTCACAGCTACTTTTTAGGGAACAAATCAATACTCAACCGGCGGGCGTTTTCCGGTTGTGCCCGGTTCCAGGCGGTTCATTTAGTAATTTAATCTTCTGAATCCTCTAATCCGATTACGTAATTCAGCAAACTCAATGAATTAATTGAACCGGGCAGAACCGAAAAACGCCCGCCATTTGAGTTATTGAATTCGTCCCTTAATAAAGTGGGACTTTGAGGTTAATTGAGATCAATCTTTTCGGGTGATGACGTGTTTGTTAGTTAAACCAAAGTTTAAATCCGGTTTTGTCCCCGCTAACGGGGGTGGCCGGATACACCTATCACTACTGCTGTTAATGTTAGTTTCGAAAAATGTGTAAAATATTTGATTGGTTGCTATCGTACCACGTAATGCCTCTGATACGATGAAATATGATGAACACTTAAACAACGATAACTAAGAAATGTAGGACATGTAGGATGGAAATACGCAGGGCGCTATGAAACCCAATTGTTAATATGGTTGCCATGGCAACCAGGGAGCATCTGATCAGGATATTTTTGACTGATTTCTTCTTTGGATTTTTCAATTTACACTGATTTTTATTGCCAAACGACAACAAAGCGAGTCAAAAGTCAGTATTCAGCTGAATACTGACTTTGGAGTGTGAAACTTTGATGGCAAACCCATTTCCGAATCACGCAGCAAACAAACATATTTTAGGCCTTATGAGGGTTCATGGACCCAAAAAAGGATATTGTTAACTATTATGGAAAGGTTTTCATGAAACTGCAATTATTTTTCGGAAAATCAAATGGGTTAGAGCTTATAATATTGTTGGTTCTTCATAGAACTAGTTTTAAAGAAGGGTTCGGAATAGAGGACAAAAGCGTTCTTGGATGAACCTTTATATCTTATGATGTATAATAACGTTCTTATTTAGTTGAAGATATGAGCATTAGCACGAGCAAAACAAAAAAACATACCCATTTTGCCAACTACATTAAACACACAGTTAGCAACTTGTCCAGTCTCATCCGCAAAGATATATTCAACCGTTGTCCGCCCAACACTGAACAAATCACCTGGCACATGAGATTTAGAAACTAGTGTAACGACGCCAGATTGGCTAGCAACTACTGGCTCAGTCCACGTGACGTAAGATCCCCATGTTCCAACTTCAACGTCCATATTTATGTCTGCTGGACAATTCGATACATTCAGCTCTGGAGTAGTGACTGGTTGCGTGTCTAACGAGGGAAACAAATTGGGAAGATGGGGATTATAATGCGATTTCAATGTATGTGACTATTTGTTACTTTAGGAACGTCATCAATAAGGACTAACGAGGAATAAATATGAGTGATTTCCGTATGTGAAGGTATTGAAAGAGTAAGAGTGACAGACGGGCTAATATTTGACTAATGCCTAATTGCTATTACACCTATGATTAATTTAAGGAGTTTAATTTGAATTGCCTACTAACAAAGGGTGTAACCCCTTTGTAAGTAGGCAATTCAAATTAAACTCCTTAAATTCGTCGGCTGAACGCAAGACCAACGTAAGTGCATTTTGACTAATTTTACAGGAAGAACATTTTTGTGTTTCTATTGGTGTGTCCAGTGGTGTGTCCATAATTATAGCAGGTAATGATATAGGAAATGTATTTTTATGATATAAATCAAATAATTTCTCTTTGATAAACGTAATTAAATATTTATTTACAAAAGAAGAGAACGTAGGTGAAATCAGCATTTTCTTGTTAATGCGAGACCAACGTAGTGCCACATACGTTGGTCTTGCATTAAACACCTTTTCAGTGCAAGACCAACGTAAGTGCCACTTACGTTGGTCGTGCACTGAAAAGGGGCATGACTGTTGAATGCAAGACCAACGTAAGTGGCACTTACGTTGGTCTTGCACTGAAAAGGTGCAAATATGTTTAATGCAAGACCTAAGCAAATCGCTAAAATCGAGGGTTTTTCGACCATTTTTGCCGTTATGCAAGCAAAGTTGGTATTTATTTGGCAATAATGGGTGCCAAAGTAAGCTTACACATGTTATTACTTTAAATAATAAGACAAAATACAAGTATTTGCTTCAGTAGCATCATACTTACATAAAGTACCATTTTTTGGCATTTTACACAGTAAAGTATAGGAAGGTCTCAACCATCCCCTACCTTCCGACTTTGACGGGACGTCCTGACCCCCATGAAGGTGGTACCTCCAATTTTTTTTTCGCTAAAATGACCGCAAAGGATGCACTTACAATTACATAAAAGCCTTGGATCGTATTCGTTTGCGTTTTTGTGCGACAGGGGATCATCTGTTAGGGGGATGGTCCCCCCATGGTTGGACGAGGGTTAATGCAAGACCAACGTAAGTGCCACTCACGTTGGTCTTGCGTTAAGCGGAAAAAGCGCATTGCACATGCGTTATCTTCTTTATCTAATTAAAACTTTTTAATCGCTTACATATCTTCACACATAGTTTAAATTATGCCCGAATACCTCCTCTTTCAAAATTCACCAAAAACGCAATTTCGACAAAAATGTCCCTTACGTTGGTCTTGCATTCAGCCGACGAATTGTAATCTTTGTTTTGACGCAACTGTACTGCAGAACTGGCCTTAGGCAAATTTTAGCCCGTCTGTTACACTGTACTCTTTCAATACCTTCACATAAAAAATACATCGCGGTCCCAGGACCGCGAGTGTCGTCTGCCGTCGCGGTTTGTGAATGGGGCCAAAGGTCACACAAGGTCACCAAGGTCATATGAGGTCACCAACATGTCACCCCACCCCACCCACTCCTTTCCACCAAGTTACATCATCGTAGCCCTTATGGAACTCATACGGCATGCAATATATTAAGGGTTAACATTTTGACCACAGATACACAGACACACACACACAGATACACACACAGACATACGCCAGAGTAATCCCTATGTGCCTTCTGCAATTTTTGCAGACGACACAATTTGTCGTTGTACAATATAAAGTTGTATATTTGACACCACGACCATAAGGCCAAGATAAATAAATTGTTTGATTACCCTTTCACCTCCAAAAAAAATTTGGGTCGGTAGGTCGCTTGATTTTTTTTAAGGAAGAAGATAATTATGCAAAGCCTGGTTTTTGTACATGTATAGGCTAATGGCACGAATTGTTTCATTCTCTGCAACATTGTGCCATGGGCCAATACGTACGGATTTCACCTATGGACACTGCAGAATCAACAAAATGTCATAGAATATAAGTTCTCAAGACAGCAGTAACATACCAAACAGCGTACATGTCGCCATGTTGTTGTTTTGAAACTCAACCGACCAGTTCATACACGAATGTATTCAGCGAATGTAGTAAACCCCAAATACCAAACCTTTTCTTCATATTCTCTATTTGTAACATAAACAAGATTTATTTATTTTTGTAAAATCAAATTTGATTTTAATTATTTTTGATGCAATATGTATAATTTTGTCATATTTTTACCTGGTTGTTTTTTCACTGATATGTGCACGAACTGTCCATTGAAACCGTTTGGCTATTTATAGCTAGAGCAATTGGGCGATCGCCCACTTCATTGACTACAACGAATTCGGCGATATTCCCCATACAATCATACACACCAATTTAGTTAAAACTTCAGATTATAGTACATATTATATCACCTTTTAATCCGTCAGTAATGATTTTGTAAAAATCCAAGTTCAAAGTGCATAAATCGTACTCAAAAGCTGCTGGATTACTTTCCAATACAATTTTGGATGTGCATCGCCATATTAGCTATTACTGCACATGCGCGCAGCCATTTCGGCCTTACTGCGCATGTGCAAAAGCCACCGCTTCACATTTCAGATTAATACGCAACGCGATGTCAAATTCTACTGTCAGTGTTTATGAAAAAGTTATTGTTTTTTAAACCCTTGTATCCTAAAGACGAGGTTATAATTGGGCACAAATTGTATGCAAATCTACTCATCACTCATTTCTGGATTATATTTCAAGATGGCAAATGGGGAATTTCCCTGAAGCTGATGGATGATCTTTTGGCGATGGCGTGTATCTCAAAAGCTCTCAAAGTGTGATTTTCTTTTCTAAAATCCCAACTTTGAACTGATCATGTAACAGAAAAAGTCCCTGATACTGAACCCGACTGGACTGTACAGGGTGAGTCAAAAAGATTTACACTCGATTTCAGAAAAATATTAAAAATATTTAACAAGTTTAGAAATTGTTTTTTTATACACGAAAACAATAGCTCATTATATCTACTATCATTGGTAAAGAAATCTAAAGTTTACCTTTTCGCATATTGGAGATATGGTAAATTGACGGAAAGCCGCCAAAAACCATATTGACCACGGTTGTACAATTCTTCACGTCCACAGCAGCAAACGCCATTGAGTTACTGTCATCTAAATGCTTAATAACTTTTGTATTTTGTTCTAAAGTAACCATTTCATAATCCGTAACAATTGTTATTGATAATATTTCTTAACAATAGTTAATGACAGTAGCGTAACAGAGATAGGAGGGGGAAGGGGAGGCACTGTCCCCTCCCATGATATGGGCCTTACCAGACAAAAAGTTTAAGCTAGTGGTAAAACAGGAAAGTGGGAAAAGGACAAGCAGAAAAGTAGTAGAGAAAAGAGAGGGAAGGGAGAGGAAAAGATTGAGATGCAAAGGGAAAGGCAGATGGACGTTCAATGTCTGTATGTCCAAATATTGATTCCACAAAGTAACCCCCTCCACCCCCCTCCCCATCAGGTTATGAAGGAGCCGGCGGAAAAGGTGGGTCAACCGGCTGTATTGCACAGGATTGCCTAAATATTTGCATTCAGTTTCCGTGAAAAGATATGGAATAATTTCGAAAAAACAAAACATTTATGAAGTAATCTTCAAAAATTTGGGTGTAAGATGCCATGATTTGTTATTGATTTCAGAATAATAAAATAGTTTGATTTCTGGATGAAGGTTTACACAAAGGTATCAAAGCAAGCAAAGAATGTCATGACTGTTGTACTTGGTACTTCATTCCAAAGTCCCTTGGGCCAAATTCCACAACAGTGTGATTCGTGGACAGAGTGAAAAATGGGTACCTATCTTTAGTTAGCATAACTTCGCAATGCAAAGTTCAAAGATCAAAATTCAAAATTTCTCTAGTAGGTGAAATAATATAGTTTTATATGTGATA
This sequence comes from Ophioderma brevispina, assembly GCA_023653785.1. Classification (NCBI taxonomy): domain Eukaryota; kingdom Metazoa; phylum Echinodermata; class Ophiuroidea; order Amphilepidida; family Ophiodermatidae; genus Ophioderma; species Ophioderma brevispina. The sequence continues at coordinate 68,264 of JAMKCH010053049.1, forward strand.
ATTCGGTATCTTTGGTAGATTTTCACTGCTGTAGAAAAATTCAACAAAACGAGTGTAAATCTTTTGACTCACCCTGTACAGTGTTAGACGTATTCAGACACAAACTCTGATTCGGGCTGCAGATGAGCAATATGCTACCACCTGAAGGGGGTATATATCAGGTTTTTCATCGTTATTGGAACAACATTTTAGAAAAATTAAGTGATTTATGTCCATAAAAAACCCTCTTCAAAATTAGGATTTTTCCACTCTCAAAAAAAAAAAAAAAAAAAAAAAAAAACGCGACCCGATTTTTCTCTTTTTTGGGCGGTCGGGAAAGGACAATCAACATTTTTTTCTTGGCCAATGCTGCCAGTCAGAGGAGTAGTTGTAGCGTTGTCACTTTAGTGGATGTCGTTGTATTTGTTATTACAATGAACCGTTTCAAGTTTTCATGAAGACAATTAAATGTGAAACGGCTAAAGTGTATTTTGTTTTAACTTCTGTTTTGTTCCCAGTTCCTCTGACATTCAAATCATAAAAAGGAAACGGCCCTCTAATTGGGACGTTTCAATTTTTTTTGGATTGTATAAAACACTCTTCTGTTCCTGCTTTAGGTTAGTTATCGTATCTGCTATTGTAAGCCTTATTGAGACTGTTGTCTGAAGTGTAGTCTTTGTCAAAGACTCGGTTTTTAAAGAAGTCGTGGACGGGAGGGTAAAACCTCGAGAGGTTCCTGTTTACAAGTGGTCCCTTTTAGCTGATAGTACCAGATAGTCTATCTTTCCATAGAGTAATACAATTACAAGGTCAGTAACATAGACATCTAAAGTGTAGAGTAAATTGCGTAGTGAGGTACGCAGTATCTGCGCGGCTTTTAAAAATTGCCAAAACGCGACTATTCGCTGTTAGTCGTAGTCACTGCGTCGCGATGGAATGAAGACGCAACGGAGAGAACTATCTCATACGTAGGTACACAAGTACCACATATCAATGTTGAAGAATACAAGCATTAATTGGGAGATATTGATAACTCTATATTTTAGGTGTTCATAGTGTTTTATAAATGAAACAAAGAAAACAAAACATTGGAATACCTTGTGAGAGGGTTACGTTGAACACGCAGTCATTCCTGTTGTCACTACCGTCAATAAACGTATACGTCACTGGTGTAACCCCTAATGGAAATGCCATGCCCGGCCAATGTGACTTGGTTATGGAAACATTGTTGCTGATGTCAATGGCAAATGGCTCCAGCCAAGAGACGATTGATGCAGATATTGTGCCATATTGCACCATTTTCTGGATATCGTGTGGACATTGATATATATCAGGAGGTGTCGTGTCAACTAAAAATAATCATTCCATTCATTGGATAAAAATAAAACGGATTCAAAATGATATTAATAATGTTAACCTTCGTCACCCTATATTCTGTATTTTCATAATTTCAACATATGACGTCATAGTGACGTCATAATGGGGATGTTGGTACTTATTTTGATGCCAATAGAAAGAAGAAACGCTAAGCTATCCTGTTGTACCAAATTAACAGGAATCGGATTTCCAGTAACGAAAATTACGGAGGGGGGGGGGGGGTAACCACCCCTTCGGGAGTTTTGTTACACAAAAAGGGCTCAGGTAGACGAGGGTTAACGTTAATTGTTCATGATAAGATTTTATCAATGTAGATTGTGGCTAGTTTGTTTTCTTTTTCCCTTTAGATAAGAAAATGTAAACATCAGCGTTTGACGTATACCATCGTTTTTGTTGGCACATATTCATTGTAAAACGTAAAAAATACATTTACCTGTTCTTCCAATTACGGTAAAATGGCACGTGATAAGCTGTCTGAATGCATCCATGAAAATATAAGTGACAGTTGTTCTTCCCACTGAGAAAATCGATCCAGTTGTATGCGTCTGGAGAAGAACAGTTACATTCCCTGATTGACTGTTAACCCATGGATCTTGCCAAAATATTATCTTCCCCTGAGTTCCAAGTTCCACATCGACTACTGTGTCATTGGGGCAGTTAATGATATCCAATTGATTTGCAGAAGTCGTTGGTATGTTAGTTTGGGTCGAGCCACCTGGAATGTATATATTTGCAAATATGCCCGGTAGAAAAGTTCATTGCACAATTAGCACATCATAAAATAACATTAAGCCAATGATAATGTTAGCAATTAAAGAATGCAATAAAGAGATTATTTAACAGCTTTAAATGAAAGGCCAATTTCTAAATAATAAAGTAGCAATGCGGCAAAACTGCAATTTGGGGATAAATAATCAGAATCAAATATTCCCAAACGCCGTTTGGCAATTCCATTCCAAAGTAATAGCGGAGCGGCAGAGCTTTGAAAAGTGCTCTATACCCCCCCCCCTTAAAGGAGGGAGAAAATGCATAATCTATGGCTTTTTCGTAATTTGTAATACAACGGAATAGATTTCAATCCTAAATGTTGATAGCCTTTTCTAAATTACTTTTCACCATGTTAAAATAATATTTTAGCTTTTCTTTTTAAGATTAATAATATTGTCAATGCACTGGCCAAATCTGCTAATTAATCAGGAGCTCGTCGCATATACCGCGATCAAATTGGTATACCGTCCATCACTAACATACACATCTTACGCGTGTAAGAAATATCACCTTATATTTCATTGGTCGTGCATGCATTACGTGTAAGATGATTGGCTGAATGTGATTTTTCAAGCTTTATCATAACATGATTCGCCAATTCAAGTGTCTCGCAATATTCTAAGACGTGTAAGGTAGCATCTTAAACGTGTAAGGTTACGCGTAGAATCTTACACGTTTTTAGGACTGTTTGGCCATTTATACACAACCACCTTTATTTGAAGGATAGATATATGAGATTTAAGAATATGATGGGTGTGGTTGAAATATTTGGTGGCAGGGATGATTTCTAGGCCGAAAGTGCATTTTGGGCTGCAAATTAAGCGAAATTATTATTTTTTTTATTTTTTTAAAGTAAAAATATTACAATCTTATTTTTATGGTATTCTTTTTGTTATTCATACAGGTTTTATACATTGCATAAAGGGTTCAGGTAATACTCGTTGTGGTGACATGTGATAAAAAGCGTGTTTTTTAAGGGAAAAATGTGATTTTGGGGCTAAAATTCTAGACCCTTTATATATTGTATAAAACAGAAACCTATAATATAAATGTCAGAGATTGATAGTATTGCATCATGATTAAAATTTGGTTTGCTAAGTAATTAATAAATCTTGATATTCTTAAGTTTTTAGCTCAAAAACGTGATTTTTTTACCCAAAAACACCCCTGCCACCAAAGTTTTTGACCACAACCATCATTTTTTTAAATTATTTATTACTCTCGAATGGAAGTGGTTGCGTTTTGTTGTACCGAGGGGAGGGGTTATCGATAATTTTGCAGTCCAAACCGCTCCACTATAAAGTTCGAATAGCATCATATGAGTTAACTATTGATTATTCCATTGGTGATAAGAATAGGTATAGTGGGTGGTATTCCTGTTCAGTAATCAGGAATATAGTCACCCTCTTGATGTTACAACCAAACATTAACTATTGCTGGCACCGTTTTTTCTAGTACGTTTATATCTATTTTGTCCCAATCTGAACCATATCTGCTTTCTAGATAAGACAGATTAGATTGAACACAAGCCTCATTCAAAGGTAGTGATCCGATTTTTCATTACATCTAAATTGCTCAGTGGCTTAGATATCAGAAGTAAAACAAATGTGTATCATTTGTCATTAAGGGAGGGGTCATTATTTACGCCAGGGGGAATGGAGAATTTGAGGGGGGAACCCGAAAAATTTTTGTGAGAGGGGGAACGTGAAATTTTTCATCAACGCGAGAGGGGGAACGTGAACTTTTAAATGGGAAAATCAGCATGATCAAGGGGGAACGTGAAATTTTTGAACGGAAGCGAGGGGGGGGGGAACGCGAAAATTTTTGCCGAAAAAGAGTTGAAATCCTCCATTCCCCCCCCCCCCGGCATTTTTTTTTTTTTTTTTTTTTTTTTTTTTTTTTTTTTTTTTTTTTTTTTTTTTTTTTTTTTTTTTTTTTTTTTTTTTTTTTTTTTTTTGGCTAAGCTTTACACGCTGTGTGTGTCAAGAAATGAAGATTTTTTGTGTGCATTGTTTACTAATAAAAATCGGAATCCGACTTTTATTACTAAAACAAATCAGTCGTAAATGATATCGCTGGACCACTTTAAGATGCTTTCGTGTTTGTTTTTCACAAATGACAGTGATATGTTGATATGACCGAGCACTTGCAATTTAGAGACAAAATGGGCCAAAAGAATTTGGCAAAAATGACTGATTGTGGCTTTAAGAAAGATGTGAGCTTTCTTCTGATACCAAAGTCTCAAGTTTGATGAAGTGGATGGTGAGGCTGTCCATCGGATCATTCACGTCAAGGTCAATGTGGAATTTCCTACGGGTTCTTAAGAGTGAGAAACAAAAATCTTGTGTCAAAATCCAAACTTATTTTTATATGTATATGTATCTGAAATTGATTTCGAATTTATGGAAATATACCTACCATAAAAGACAATAACGTGTAACGTTTTACAATAAGCTGGTTTACCAAACGCATCTACAAAATTGTAAACTATTGACGTTGATCCAAGTGAAAACTCTGCCCCTGTAGAAGCAGTATTACTAAGTAGCGTAGCATTAGATAAATCGAAGGCCGATGGTTCCGTCCAAGAAACTGGTACTGATACGGTTCCATTGCTAACAGGAAAGAATATGTCGTTTGGACATTGAAGTATCATTGGCGGTGTGGTGTCCACTATTTTATAAAACGCAATAAGATGCATTTAATATATTAGAAATGGAAACTTGGCTTAATTCAATTTGCAACCATTTGACGCCCCAAAACGTGTGAAAAGTATTTGTGGCATCTCATATAGGTTTGGAACATTTTTTTTGCCCGAAAAAAGTCACTTTTAGTTACAAATTATATTGAATGATTAGAAGCAAACTGTTTTGCAGTTCGCTTGGCGAATAGCTGCTGATGATTTTATAGGTACCTGATATACCGTTGACTTTAAATGTGCAGGCAGCTATATTATTGGCGGGGTTTATAAACAAATAGGTAACGCTAGTTGACCCAGCTGGGAATGAATATCCAGGATCATGACTGTTGGTCAAGAGAGTTGTTATTCCCGTGTCGTCTGCCGCCCAAGGTTCCATCCAAAATACTGGATCGCTCCGACTTCCAACTTCTACAGTAATATTAATGTCTTGTGGACAATTATAAACAACTGGCGGTGTTTCATCAACTGCAATATGAAACATAATATTCCATATATTCAATTTTATTCAATTACAGAACATTAAGTGTAACATGTAACTTAAGTGTAACTTGCCTAGCGCACATTCCTGCGCATATAAATGCCCAAAATATTAATTTCCTAATAACTGCTCTCACATATGTCCTACACCTAAAATAATTTATCTACTGGGCAATTCCGTAGTTGCGGGCGTACTTAGATTATTTGAGAATCCAGAACTTCGAAATAATTCAGGCTTTTTGAATTGGAAAAATTCGTAAGTCGTCTCCAATTAAGTCTGAACTTAAAAAATTGCCAAATCCACTTTAATTTTGCAAAATTAGGCTAAATTGGTAGAATTTTCTCGAAGAAGTGGGATGTAAATGCATAGTTTGGTCCATATCGTTCCTATTTTTCGAGTCGGAGGGGGATCCATATCGTTCCTATTTTTCGAGTCAGAGGGGGAACTTGCCCCTCAGACCCCGGTCAGTACGCCACTGATTAGACCTTCATGTACAACGTCAACGTTATTAAACCGTCTGTTACTATTGCTTACAATGTGAGCAGATGACACCCACGTCCTGAGTATGGTTGCAGTCGTTCGTTCCCCATCCACTGAAATCACATCTGATTAAGGAAGACTCTGAACCACTACAATCGATATCCACCAACAAAACTTCGCCTCCACCTGGTCCGTAAAATTCGCTATCTTTTAAGAATAATAAGTATGAAAAAAGTTACAACGTGAATATTTTGTTAGCCCTTTGCTGTGGCGTATAAGGAAGATAAATGTCCAATAATTTGACCAAAATCCAGGTTTTTCGGTCGATTTTCAAAAAATCAATTGAAAATTAAAAATTTTCGACCTGAGAATGAAAAACTTGGATTATTAAAGTGAAAATCCAAGTGTCTCAATACTTTATGAATGAGCTGAAAAGCTTGGATTATCAATTGATAATGCAATATTTTCAACTCCCAATGTCCAACAATTCAAAAATCTTGGATTATCGAAGCAAAAATCTGGATAGTCACTTCGAAAATCCTAGTTTTTCGAATTGAATGCCGAAAAATTTGGATATCAATTGAAAATCCATATTTTCTTGGGAATCTTACATTATCGAATGAAAATCGTGGATTATCGAATCCGAGATAATCCAAGATTTTCAAACAAAAGTTTGAAAATCTTAATTATCGACCGAAAAACCTGGATTTTGGGCAAAAATCCAAGCTTTTCGAATTATTTGGACATTTGAAAGTTCCATAGCCATCGTTATATTTCAATATTGTGGCAAAAATCACAATACAGAAAGAGCATATTTCATATAATTAAATAATTCAAAATATAAAAAATACTTCCCAGGATTTAAAATTGGATTGCGCGTAAAGGTGTGGTTAAACAAAGGTAGGTAAGCAAGAACGATGGCTTTTAAAAAGATAGATTCGAAATATAAGTTGATTTAGGGGGGACGTGCAGTGTGATCAGTTTGGCACTTTATAATAAGATAGGATTGGGACTCTTGTTGTCGAATATGGACGTCAAATCGCCCCCGGACATTAGGAAATGAGTTAGTTATAAATTATTCAAATTGTCTTGACAGAGTAAGTACACCGTGTTTAATACAAAGACAAGGGTAACAAGTAAATAGACCAATCAACCTGGTTCGATTGCAATGACCTTTGTGAAGCCAAGTTGCCTACACACCACCTTGCCATCATGGATATCCCAGCCTCTACCACAGACTGTACCCCATGCTCCTGGTGATAACCTCACAGTCCTTATAGAACGTCGCATGTTCAGCAAACGACTACGTATTGACTAGCGGAATCGCCTTCTAGTGGTTTTACAAAGATTTTACAAAAATCCATTCAGTTGAGGAAACAAGGTAAAGAGTAGGAACATGTTAATGCAAGTTGGTGGCAATTCAGACAGGCGGTTAACCAGTATTCAAATATGCTAACATGAATGAGGAGACAGCAAACTGTTTGCTTCATTTCTTTTTTGGTTTTTTTGTTCTTTTTAGGGTGTTAAAGTATTGAACCAAAACGAGTGCGGCTTAAGAAACTTTTAACATAAAGATGGGCCCAAGCTTAAAAAAAAACTTCGTTAGTGCCCAAGGGGGGGGGGTTCTAGGGACCCAACCCAGAGAAACCACTTTCCGCGTGGGAGTGTGATCATGACACTAACACCAAGAAATGGGGGTCCACGTAGAAACAACATACCACAATAAAATGAAACTCCCGACATTTGACCTATGACCTAAAGCCAGTTGAAATTGTCACTTATTCGAAAAAGGGGGGCGAACATTTCCATCCTCAGCAACTCCAATAGAAGGTTGGAACCAAAATAATATTATATGTTACTCTAGAAGAACCATTAAAATAATCATTGCAAAAAATATAGCCAAATTTATACCATATTTATTGTCTCAGAAACTTCAAAATGGCCTTATTTTCCCATAGACTTACACAGTTAGAGCACGGCATGACAAAATTAGAATGATTGCTATCAGCAGATAAAACGGTTATTTGATGTAAGTATTAGTAATTATTACTTAATTACCTCCTAAGGAATATCTAAGCACATAAATCCCAAGATTTTAATTACTTTAATTTTTTAATTAGTAAATATCTTGATTTTTCACTTCCGTTAGTGCCCAAGGGGGGGGGGGTCCTAGGACCCAACCTAATTCTTCTAATGAAGCCGGGGCGGATTAATTTTTTTTTGTATCAGGAGCAAGAAAGCGGATTATTAAATCAGACAATTAGCAAAAAATCCTTGAAAAATTTGATTTGCGTTAACCGAGAAAGAAATCGCAAAAAATCAAATGTTGGGTACTATGGAACCCCCCCCCCTTGGGCACTTAAGTGTTAAAAACAAAAAGCTTTTGCTCAGTATACAGTATGGCCAAAAATCAATACTACGGAGTGGCTTATACAAATTAGTATTTTACAACTAATATAAGGCCACTTTCTCTCACCTCATTAAAAGCAATATTAGCACATTTTTTTTGAAGAGCGCCCTCAATTTTTCAAAAATGTTGAGATTCTTACACGGTTGCATTGGTAACGGGCAAGTAAACGATACCTTGTGAATAGGTAAGCTCGAAAAATGTCTAAGTTCCACAAACGAAGTAATTTTGTAATTAGAATAATTAATATCGGGATCCCGATAATAATTAACGGCTGCTGGAAACGCATTGCAATGTGGAAAATAGCCGGGCAAAATAGCGCCGGTACTATACGCTCATTATTAGGTTGTTTTATTGTTTAGGCAAGCAAGTTAGAGTTATTTTTCTTGAGGGGTGGCACTTATTTCATCATGGGACGGACATAAACGTAAGCATTTCCAGCTCCGCGTTACGTTAAGTCCAATCTGGGATCCCAATTTGTAATTACACAAGTCGCTTATTTTATGATAAATACGCATTGTAGATTCTCGTTTTGCAGGTATAGTTTCGTAGACAATTACCAACATAAATCGCAAAACAATATCCAAATTTTGAAAATTGGTGTGCGTCTTCAAAAACAAAAAATGTGCTATATTGCTTTAAGAGCGCAATAATTCTTAATCATTAATGTTAAATGAAATAAAAAGGCGGTAAATGCAATAATGATTTGAAAGACACACGTCCTCTCGCCTTTATCACGCAGGTTAAGAAATTTGGAGGGCAAAGTTATTTTTATCATTAAATTTAGGATAGTATTTAGTATTTTATTAGAAGCGATGGTATGCACAGTTTGTGGACAAATCTGCACGTATTAGGTGAGTAACAATTTGAAGCATAGAAACACTTGTCATGACCTTGCAGGTCACGACTTCCGTTCTTGCTCGTCGCCAGGTCATGTAGTGCGTTATGAAATTTGATATAGCGCTAGGTGCTTGAGAACAAGGTTTATTCAATTAAAGTGTTGTGGAATTTTACATTGCTTGTGTAATGTGTTTGCATAGATAAACGTGGTTTCTCAAAATTAACGTTACATGTTTGGTCCTTCAAAATATATTGCTTTTTTAAATCCATTAATGATTCGGCACGGCCATGTGATTACCGTAAACCGTTGAAATTAACTACATTTTCTCGTGCAATCATGGTTTAAGAATGTCCCAAAATCTCATTTAATTCATAGTACTTACCCACAAAGCACATAAGACACAGTTGATAAGCAAATTGCAGTCATTCCTTCCCATCCAGTATGTTCACATTATGCGAGGTGCCTTCCTTCCTGTGCAATTCAAAGCCCCAGCCAATCGGCCCACTACCTTTGCCGCGCGAACGAAATATTCATTACAGAAGCCTTCACCCGAAAAGGCCCCAAAAGATCTGCCACACAACTTTACGTCGTCTGCATCCCAGTTATCGGGACAAACAGTTCCCCATCTTCCATTATGGTAAATTTCAACCCTGCCTTCGAGGTTGCTTTGGCCACCAACCAGTCGTAACCTGTTTGAGGCTAAATAACAACAACAACAACAAAAGGGTATGCTACGAATCATGTGCTACAAAATCAAGCAATATATTGGAAAGGTTGCACATTTTCATGAAAATGAATAAAATGCCATCTCCATTTCTTTTCTGAATATCAGTGATCAAGGGACATACACTATGCTGCATTGCCTCAAGCAAATAATGGTGTAAATCCACCTGGTATTCAGCGGACAAAGCAGATTCCCCTTTGTTTATTTGGAACTGCAGAGCCATTGTTACTGTCCATGCAGCTGAAAAGATGTCAGGCGTTATAGACTCGTTATCCCCGCCCAGTTAGGGTAGACGTTTCACATAGAAGCCCCAAGTACGCAAATGAGGTACTGCCATTGATTCCGTCATGCTCTGTATGATGTTGTTAAGTAGCGCAGGCCGGAATCAATGGCATAACCTGATTTGTATACTTAGGACTCCTATATGAAATGTCTACTCAGTTTGGATTGAGCTGGCCACGTTCGCGATTAAAATAAACTTTGAGGTTCTACTGTGAGTTCAATGTGACTGTATATTTCATCATTTATTGAAAAAAGAAACTATTGTGAACAAAACTCATGGTGGATATGTTGCTTGATAGGCTGTGACCTAACATCTTTGTGTAGAACCAAGATTCAGAACTTATTGCTGGACCTCATTGCTATTCAATTTACCACCATGTATTTAGAAAAATACAAAAGAAGGGGGTATAGCGACCTATGCTAACAACACGGTAAATTGAATAGAAATGGGGTTACGCGGCAAGTTACTGTAAGTTAAGTTTCGTTTCTGCACAAAGATGTTAGGTCACAGTCTCCCAAATAACTTTCTTTCATGATTTTTTGTTCATCTTTGTTTCCTTTTCGGAAAAATTATGAAATATACGGTCAAAGTTAATTGAAAGCACAGTAGAAGCCTAAGGTTTATTTATTCGTGAAAGAGAACAAGTATCTTGTGCTTTGCGTCATGGAAAAAAAAATAGCTAAATCTTAATCGGGTGATGAGAACCTGAAATCTGTTTCAACTGTGTGGTTAATAACAATGGCTCTGTACTTGCAGATAAAAGGTGCTTTATCATCTGCATACAGAGAGGATTTACTGGATATCAACAGTACTATTATTTTGCTCGAGTCATGCATGATGTACATCTACTGGTCACTGATATTAGGAAAAGAAATTGTGGTGACATTTATTCATTTTCAATCAAATGTGCAACTTTTGCACTTGACACCCCCCTAGTATTGAACGTATAATTAACAATAGTAAATGCGCAAGAATCAGTTACTTCGCCGATATGCGTAACCAATGTCCTTAATCAAGCATCTTTGTCTCTTTGATCCCATGGAGTAACAGTAATTGTGTTTAAAATAAGATTGTCTAGATTATTTAATCAGGAAAATCAATAACTTTTAATTGTACTATGTTCTTTTAAAAGAAAGGCTTGTCTTTTTTGTATTGATGACGATTTCGTTGTCTGTTTTTATTTGTAACAGAGAAACATAAAAAAAGTGATTAATGTGTTACAAAAATCATAAAAATACTGGACCAATAAAGTACTGCATTATTTCTCATTAAAAATAATAATTACAAAAATATCTCTAAAAGCAATTTCAAAAGTAGGTATCTTGTACTCGCTTCTATTTTTTTGGCGAGGTCCTCTAAATCTTTGAAAGATTGTCATTACATGTTCTATAAAATCAAGTGTATCTATCGGATTTTTTTTTCATTTTTCTCGAACATTAAATTGAAAACTCTGATAAATTATAATACTACAACAAATACAACTAAATACAAGTAGGCAGTAGTCAATATATCGGTACCAAATTTAAACTCACCTCCGGAACATACAATGCCGACATCATTATTGTGAGTACAACGATTAGTCTCTCCCCAGTTAGCATGCTCACACTCAGATAAAAAGGTTTCGTTTCCGTTGCAGCTAACGTTACTGAGCCAGATAGTGCCCGACCCTACACCGAATGCACCTAAAAGAGTGACCAACGCAATATTAGAACGTCTGTATATAGTTTGGAACATAATTCCTGCCCGCGAAGTGTTTTTCACATATTTTGAGTCGTAAATGAAAAAGGCAATGCACAATAAATCTCTATAGAAAACGAACGGCATTATTGATAGAAACTTTATATTTGAAACACACTTGTGCCAACAATAATTAAAGGGATGTTTGGAGAGCTGGTGGTGATCGTAATCTCTTCTGTTTTGCCCATAGTGTTATATCCCTATAAACGTGCTTTTCGGGAAAAAATGTCTACCAACCTGACAATCACTACACAAAGGGAGGTAGCGTTATTTTTCTTGTTAGATTTAGGGACAATTCCCCACTAAATACAAGGCAGGAGTCCGCTCCGTGATTTTTGAAAAGTGCAAAAAAATGCAGTTAAGGGACATTAGGGTTTGATTCTGACACACTCTGCTATTCCACATCGGCCATTTTGTTAATTTGTTTGTATCTAATACAAAAATGCCATAATATTACGACAAAAACCATCTACAAAAATTGAAAGTTTGGGCCCAAACAAAATCCGAGAATAAACTAAGGATGGTGAATGAGTGTTCACATTAAAACATAACCCTATACTTTCCAATTCTCAACCCCGATCCCTTCAGTCACCCGGTATCATTATAAATCCTCTGTTTTTTCCAATCTGTACAACACGTTGACTGAATACATTTTCAATAATGAATGACCTGTATGGCTCCAGTGAAAGACAGCTTTATCCTAGTATACCTAAAACATATGTCAATTTAAGTCTTCAAAATCCTTCAAATTTCTTTCAAATGTTATAGTTGTTCACTTTAGGTTCATTGGATGCATTTTGACTATATTCAAGCTAGAATTCATTTTTTGGGCATTTTTCATATTTTTTTATTTTCGCAACGGCCCTATAGGGCCTAGTTGTTAGACCCCTTGTGCAGATGGGTTACCATGAAACGAGTTTAATATATGTGCCTTCTTTGACATGGTATACCCTCCCCATATGTTAAGAACCAGAATGATATATAATGAAACTTGGAATTTTCCAATTTTATCACCCTCTTTATTATTTCTAGCAAAATTGCAGATTCGAGAGGCCGAATGGTGGAGGATACCTTGAATACTAAAAATAAAGTACTGATCACCTGCTTCTCGCAAACTTTCGAAGTTTTTGAAACCAAGATGTCTACATGTGACTGAGGCATCGTTTTCATCCCAACCATTGTCGCAGATGGATCCCCACTCCTTGTCATGGAATATTTCTACACGGCCTTCAGAGCTGTCAGCCCCACCAACAAGACGAACATCGCCGTCATGAGCTGTGAAGAAATTCGTGTACCATCACACACAGAGTAAATTGTTTTTTATATAGGTGTTCTGCACTGTTCGCATAAGATAAATAATAAGAAATGTTAAGGTAATGGGCTAACAGTGAAATGGCTAAAAACACTATTTTTAGAAATACACTTTTGACAAGCAGCACAATTTATCTTTCAGTTGCTTTTTATTTGACATAAATCGGAGTCATGGTTCCAAAGTTATAGCAAATTAAAGGTCGTAAATCGAGCACATTTCTCATAAATGATAAGTAACGCCCCTTGAAAAAACAATCAAATACATAAGAAATAATTCTTATGTATTTTATCGTTTTTCAAGGGGCATAATTCGCATAATAATTTTTTTAAAATGTTTCTAGTTTTAAGTGTCAATGGTGGTAAGCAACGTCGGTGAAATTTAATTTAAAGCTATAATGATACGAGATAATATCGAAAAAAATACCATCTTTTACAATCCTAAGAGGAGAACTATGATTAGCCTTCAAATGTTTTACTAACTCACTTAGAAGACAGATAACCACCTGCATCTTCTAGCAAATGCGTACATCTTCCGATTACTCCCCATCCATCATGAGCGGCATTCAGCTAGCTGTACATCGTTACAACATTACACGCCATGTCATCAACCATATAGCACGCTTCTTGTCCATAGCTGAGCAGTATGTTAACATTCAACACTCCTGGAAGCCTAACTGCCTCCAGGCCACCTTTAATAGTTTGTGAAAAGAAATGACACTTGTCATTTCATGTTTTCATTTAGGCGTAATTCTGGTCAAACCGGTAACGCCAGTCTGGCCGGTTCTTACTGGTTTCTAATTTGTTGTACACGTGAAATTCGTTCACTCATGCCGGTGTTGGCAGGAGATTTGTCCGCCGGTCTCTCAGTCCGGAAGACAATGGTGAAACAATAGGGTAATCGATTCAGTGAACTCTTCACTCAATTCATTAGTTTCACGCTTTTTCGCGTTGTCGTCTATGAGCCCGAACTATGAATCCTGCCGGACCATATCTCCTTTCCCCGGTCTACAGCGGTATTTCTATTTTTCAGGACTCCAAACATGTGTTTTGTAGCGATTGGTGCAGAATTACATATACCTTCACACCTACTCAGTTTTATGCGCTTTATTCCGTAACGAACTAACGCTAAAGCATAATTATGATAACGAGTAGGTGGCGAAGGTGTATACATTATACATACGAGTGGTAATCAAAGAATGTTATAGTTCCCAGTTTGTCATTGCGCAAAACTGAAATGTCGTACAACCAACTCTTGCCGCCTTGAGGCACAATAATATTTTTTCCATTGCACTTTGTTTTATTATATAAAGCCATTCGGAAAATGGCCGTATATTTGCGACTCGGTATCTCACTCACAATCCTCACTTTTCATATTTACCTTAAATTAGAGATACCTTTTCGCCATAACGAAAACACAGAGGTCTACATTGATACATCTTTCAAGTAATTGCAACATCAAACAACGCAATATGGGTGAAAAGCACGATCTATCACAATTTTTGGGTCACATTACTCGTGATAAGGACATTTTGGACAGTGTTTTCGTCGGGGTTACATGACTATAGTCAACAACATCGACTATTCCCGACCGCGCGCTCATGATTATGTCCCAATGGTCGTCACAGATTGTCCCCCATTCATCGTCAAAGAATACTTCTACTCTGCCCGCATTGGAACTGCCGCCAACTAGACGAATCTATCTGTCGCCAATCTGATTGGAAATGTTATTAAATAAGCGAAATAGAGTTAATCATATACAAAAAAAACATATCCAAACGGACTTTTTGTTCGTAAACATTCACAAGACGATGGGATGTTTGTCCAACAAAATGGACCGATGATTGCAATCTAATATATTCATAGATAGCTGCATAATAAAGTCCTAATAAAGGTACACGGTGAGCTGCTCAATAATGTTCTTAATTGCCGGATGCTGCGAAATGTTTTACATTTTAGATGAGAAACAGTGAATATGGAGTTTGATTAAGCAGCTCATTCGTGCATATACCTGCAAAAACTGGAGTGTCACTTAAGCACCATTCGGTGTTAATTTTAACACCATCCTGGAGTTAATACGGGACCACCCCACTGGTGTTCGATGGTACACCATAGTCAGTGTTTAATTAACACCAAGTTTTGGTGTTAAATGTGGTGCTTATGCACCTGCTTGGTGTAATTTTCCCACATATGGGTGGTTAATCATTTTTTTATTAACACTACCGGTGTCAAATTGCACTACTGGTGAATTGTAACACTCCTCCTGAGTCAATACGGGACCACACCCCCTCTAGGTGTTTAATTAACACCAAACTTGGACTGTTACATTTAATATTGGTAACGGTGGTGATATTTATAGTAGAGAAATCCTTGATTTTGGTTATTTTTGTTGCTTCTATTATAACTGTTTGCTCTAACCATCAACAGAACACCAACCTCCATAATTAAAATTATGCAGCACCACCGAGTGGTGTTCATGCCTAAGATTTCACACAAGAACTAAACACCACAATCTGACAAAACAACAAACGACTTGGTGTTAGTTTTAAACACCCCGGTTTATTGCAGTAGTACATGCAGTGTAATCACCATATTTATGATGGATGTCTTCCCCCTAAACCCGAGAAACTCGTCTAGACCTGACAATTGCACCAGTTGTTTTCTGCATAAACGTGATAAACGTCCAAGTTCTTTAAACAACTGACTGATATCTCTCATCGCACAAGGCTAAGCGTATCACGGAACTTACGGTACAGCAACCTTATGCTTAATCGAATACAAATCTGTAATATACATAGATGACAATAACGATGACGTGTATAGCAGTAAATTGTCAATTATCTTCTTACCTATTCTTGCATTGGACTCCAGCAGTTCCTTGTTGACAATCCTCAATATAACCCCAACACACTGTGGCTGCATGCGCCAGTACTCTTCGCTGTCCCAGAACAAGCTAGTTGCCCACGACTGGACCATACTGTTTCTGTCGAAACCTGTTGAAAGTAGGAGGTCCCATTGTAGACCTCTACTGCTTCAGTAAACTTCAGCTGTTTGCAGACGACATTGGCATCTGTGATGTCCCAGAGATCGTCACATACTGAACCCCCCAGCGGCCAATTGAACCCCGAACACCTTCAACTCTCCTCTAGTTTCGCCTTGACCACCTTTGGGTCGGACGGCATTGGGTAGCTGTAGCAAAGGGAGTGGTGCGTTAAAATGTCAAAAATCTAGAGTTTTTTAAAATTGATTGCTAGAGCGTATAGAACATTACAAGAATTCATTACTGTAAAGCTCAGGTATTTTAGTAGGGTCCGAAGTATCATCTGTATTAGAAAAACGTATTCTGTGTATGGTTAGCCCGCAAGATTGAACCTTGAATGTTATGTGTCTATTGTACGAAACATAGGTCACCGATATGCTCGGCAAACTACACTATTTTTCTAAATCTAGGTGTAGCCATAACATAAGTCTAACAATCTTTTAAATAGTGATTTGAACCATTGTAATTTTTTACCTCGTACAAAAATTTTCCGACCTTTAATTTTACATGTTTCACAAGGTTAATTTTTGGTAAACTTTTGATATATTATTTTGAAGTTACTTCACGGTTCAAATAATTCAAGGAAGCCATAATGGCGTTTCATCGTTGTCTAAAATCGGCAGTTTTGCTGCGAAATGTCCTTTCTACTAAGGTCCCCGTCTGAGTCCAAACTAATAATTTCTTAGTGACTAAGATTTTTTTTTCTACCACGATATTCTAATCGGAATGTGCTTCTAATTAATTTATGATATCAATCAAGCATTGGCCATACCTCCCTATATTTGAATCAGGAATCAGCATCGTGGTTCAAGATCGAGCAAGGGGTACGACAAGGATGCTTATTACCCCTTCATCTATTTAATGTCTATGCAGAATTCAATACGAATGGCCCTCAGACTAAAACTACAATAAGTTTGGCATTGTTGAATTCGGTTGGCGGTAGGAAGATCAACAATATTGACGATATGCTGATGATACCCGAAAATTGTATTGATAGAGTAAGAACATAGAGCGAAACATTTCAGGTCGTGTTCCTAAACGATAGGCAGAAAGACAGTGATGATCATCAATCACAAAATAGAACCCAGTGCCATATTTCCAGCCGCTACTTTATAGTAACGCAAATTTTATTTAGCACGCCCGGTCAAAATTCCAGTTGATCCCAGTTGAAATGTTTGTTCCATTTTCCCAGTGAGGGAACCAACTGGTTTCAACTGTTTATTTATATGTTTGTACCTGGGCTTACCTGAGTTCAATTCAACTGTCAGTAAAACCTAGGTTGAAATTGTTTACCATTTTCCGGCATCGACTCAAATAAATTCACTGGAATTCACTGATATCCAAATGCATGGGCTCAACGGGAGTTTCAACTGGTTTCCATTGAAACCATTCAACACCCGATCTGATCAACTGGAATTTTTGACCTGGGACGTTACGAGTTCAAATTGACAACATAATGTAAAACCAATAAACAAGCGCCCCTACAAATACGCTTGTATACGTTTTCCCGGAACACCATGTATTTTTCTGCACTTCAATTCAGGGTTCAGCAAAACAATACGTTCTTAAATATTCTAGCTATCTATAATTTTGCAACCTTGTTTTTAGCAATTGAATATTGATATTCGAGAAAACGTATTTATTGAAACACTGTAGACAAGGTACTAACAGAATTTGCTTGATTGATAAACACATTTTTCTTCAAGTTCTTATCTAATTTTTCTTGAGAATCCTGGTAGCACCCTGTAGAACATTGTGTTAGGTGTCCCGCGTACACTCACGCTCTTGCAACGACGCCCTGCGTCCTCGTAAGTCCCACACTTATGTTGATCGGACCCAACCTTGTTCACACATCAACGAGTATCCTCAGTGCTGGGTACAGTCCATACTGGACATGCCCATATTGGATCTGATCCCGAGCCATAATAGGCGCAACACTTGGCAGTGGATGAATCCCGTAAGCCGAGCTGCCTGTTGAATTAGAATAACGAATAAAATTGAAAAGCAATGCTGCATATTCATTGTTGGGGCTACGCGGATTTTGGGACCTGAGGATTGCTCGAGCCCGCAATGGGTTTTGCTAAAATAAGACTATTATTGAAATTGGTCCATTTGTGGAAAATTTAGCCGCTCACTCAACCCCCACCCCCACCCCCCCCCCCCCCCGCCCTCCCACTCCCTTCTCATGCGCATGAAGCGCATTTGAAATTAACAAGCTAACAAAAAGCATACACAGCAAGATTCCTACTCACGGTGTCACCCAGAGCTTAGGCTACTCCATGGGTACCCTTCGCTCTTACTCCAAGGGTACCCCCCTTGATGCACTATTTGATGCAGTCCCTAGAAGTACGTACTTGGAAGTATACGAACCACTGGATGGATATCAGCATTGTTTACTTAGCAGTACCCCTCCTATAGTGTACTTGCAGTTTGCTGCTTAGGTGCTGACATGTAACCCATGTAAGCCCCAGTAGTGGAGTCCTCTGGCAGCTACTCCACATGCATCAGTAGTACCTTCACATGTACTCCCTACCAGCTGCCTAGTAGGCAGTCACATGGCCATAGAGGCGCCAAACATTACATTGTTGTTTTACGACTTCTGATCATTTTCAGCTAGTAACATCTATATTTGAGTTGAGGATCACCAAAAACCCTATAAATGACATTTTGTGTAAACCATATCACCTATGTGACCAAAATGTTAAATAATGGGACAAAATTACTAAATGATCACACAAAGCTCAAGCTCCAATTTGCATGGGAGTATACCCGTGCAGTACTCCCGCATGGTGTGTCTAGTGGTTAAGCTACTGCGTGTGTACCTACACTGTTGAAAAAAATTCCGTAAATTTACGGAAATTTCTGGCAGCAGTATTTCCACATTTTTAGGTAAATTTACAGCAATTTCTGTACTTAACGGAACTTTGACAGTAATTTTACAGAACTTTGTCTCTATTACGGAAAAAAATGTGGTATTTTAACAGATTTTTCCGTAATTTAACATACGTACGACGGAACAAAAAAAGTTCCGGAAAATATTGCTGCCGGACTTGGCCAGAATTTTTTTGAAATATTTCCCGTAAATTAACATTTTTTTAAATTTTTTTGTTTTTTATTTTTAGTGTTTTCTAAAAGAGAAATTTACGGAAAATTCTGTTTTTTTTTTGTTTTTGTCCCCCCCCCCTCTTATTTTACGGGAATGTTTGGGGGTACACAGTGTAGGGGATGGTACCCACCCCCACATTTGCGGCCGGCGATGTGGTACCCTTGCGGGTGGGTACTCTACTCGCGGCTACTTAATAGTCCCTTCAAAGGTACCACGCATGAAGAAATTGGGTTGTGGTATCCACAAGATGAACATTGTAAACATTTTCAATTTTTTCAAAAAACAATAACGGATATAGCTTTATTTAGAGGTGCGTTCCGACGTGGACTTTGAAGTTATGGGCAAATGTTGTAACACAATCTCCCATGTCACGTGTGAAGTAATTTGGCGTTATGGACAGAAAAGAAACATAATTGCGAATTTTTTCTGCTGAACGTATTCGATTTAAGCTAAATGATGAAACTAGTGGGTCATTGAGAAGAATACTTGAAGAGAACCCGGCATCTCGGCTTCCAAAGGGGACTCTATTGATAGGAAATGACTCGTGCCAAAATGTTTGAGTGCCTTCCCCTCGAAAAAAATACCATGAACTACAATATTTGGTATTGCCGCCAAATATTTTTAAAAGCTCGATGCACGCCATTATCTTTTTGAAGCACGGTTGTCGCAATAGAAAGGTCGTAGCTCAATGGGAGAGGGCGTAGTGTCAATTTGGGGTTAACCCCGGGAATACAAAGAATGTGCAGTCAGGTAGTGTGCATGCATATGTCGCCATATTAGAAAAAGGATAATTATAAAGTGGTCTATTCACCTGCAGGTAACGAGTGCGTCATAATAGCTCCATCCATCATCACATATTGTCCCCCACGTATCGCTGTGGTAAATTTCTACTCGTCCAGTCCCAGGAGAAGTCCCACCAACGAGTCGAATATCGCCTTCTTGAGCTGATGTAGAAACAGATATGCAGAATATCGCCTATTTGAACTGATACATGTATTTATTGGCATACTCTATTTTACGACAACGAAACGAAACAGGCTCTGTGCACCCATTGGATTACACGCTTTATTCCGTCATAGTATTAATGTATGATATCAGACTAAAGCGTGTAATCCAATGGGTGCACTGAGCCTGTTTCGTTTCGTTTCCTTGCGTAAAATACAGCAAGCCATTTATTTCAATAAATATTTTACATATTTTATAGTTTCAGTTTTATAGTTGTGTACAATAGTGTGCAAATTTACACTACTGTTTGATATATTTGTTAATTTAGTAAACCTATCGGTTTGTTCTTTATTTGATTTGATAACCTACGAAATTTCTTCTTGCTCTATTACTAAATTTGCTCCTACACTTAGCATGAAACTTACTATATAATAGTTACAAAAGCTACTTCCTAGAAGGCAAAACCCCAGCAAAACACTCGTATTTGTACGATTATTGACTGAAAATTGAAAATCTGACTGTTTCCAGCAGATATCGGGATATTGTTATGACGTTATTGTGACGTAACTCACATGTTGGAACTGCTTTTTTATGAATTAAAAGAGGCCGATTACAGCTATACATTGATACCAAGTCATTCAGGTTTACCTTAGCAAAATTATCACCCTTTTAGAGAATACGTTGGTTAGACGGGGGGTTAATTAATGATTAATGTTTGTATTACCTTGTGATTTGACTTCATTGGCAATCAGAACTATTAGTGGCGCCACAGAAAGCACGAACGCAGTGTAATAACAGTGACAACCCATCACACCAGTGGACTGCAATAACAGTGACAACAGTATATTTTCATTTTGTACATCAAGCAATCATGTGGTAAATTTTAATGAATGTCTTTTAGCGGCGTTCAAAGGAGTCTTATACGCCAGACTAGCCCCACATGGGAGGAAAATTTCTGAATTTGGCGCTAATTTAATGTTTTGAATGGTTTGGTGTCTCCATTTCATTAGCCTCCCCCTCCCTCCTCTCTACCGGATAAATAGTTTTCGAATCGTTATGCTTACACAAAGCAACGGAAACTTAAAGAGAAGTCAAAATGGGCACTATATTTGATATCAATTAGAAGGGAAAATGTGGTAATTCATTTAAATTGCATTTAATAAAAAAAATGGTGCACTGTTGAGAGGAGATTGAAATCATCACCCATCCAAGTAGCTCCACAATAAGAACTTTTTAAACAGAGTTTGGCAACACGGTTTCGCGATGACGTCACGGTGGTTGCCAGTTTTGCAACGGATCTTGCCATGCCTCTGACTGTGACGACAGTCTGCAGATACCCGTAATCAATTTTCACGTTCATTCATCACATTCAGTTTGGAGCTTCCGCGATTGTGAATATTACAAGAGCTTCGACAGCTGAGGGACATTACAACGGCCCCATAATGCAGTGGACACACAGCAACCAGTTCTGCCATGTTTCTACTAAGTCCGATGACGTATGAGATGGCAGAACATATGGCAGATGGCATTGCATGGCAGAACAAATAATTTGACGCAATCGTCCAATGGCGGTGCCCTGGGTGAAAATGAGAAACCACCGTGACGTCATCATAAACAGCGCCCAATTGCTTAAAAAGTCACCTTTCTCTTGTTTTATTCATTATCTGATTTTTTTCGAACATAAATATATAACAGTATAAATGTAAAAACATAATAAAATTTAAACCAGGGCCACATCCTTTGCCATTTTGACTTCTCTTTTAACTAAATAGTCCATAGCTCGACAGCTATAGCCTAGTTCCCAATTCCCAGGACCACAGATTTTCCCAGAAGAAGGATTTTTGATGTTTTGGTGTGTTTGAAGAAAGCTACTATTTTTCTTATTTATCGTATGGCTAACAAATATTTGGTTTGGATGTTAACAACGAAACAGTGCCATGCCCATATTATTCGACAGAGCTCACAAAATCAGGTTTTTTGGGCTCTCATAGTAAAATGGATTGAGATATCGGTGGTATATTATACAAAAAGGACAGTTTATTTATCTTGTCAATAGTCCACTAAAGTGTATGGCACGCTCCACGATCAAATCATGGATAGTTTCATGCGCTGTATATCGATTTACCCCATACAACCCCTCGATATGGTCGAGTTGACAGCGCTTGCCTACCAGTTGACCTCTATGGTGCCGAGTTTTCATAAATCATGTCCATACTTAAATCATGTCCCAGAATAAATCATGCCGAGATTTAAAAACTTGACATGATTTTTTTTTCAACATGTTCCAACTGGACATGATTTTTTTTCTCAACATGAGCAAACTCGACTGATTTTTTCCAACATGAGCAAACTCGACAATGATTTTTTTTTTTCTCACATGAGCAAACTCGACATAGATTTTTTTTTACACATCACCAAAACATCATGTCGCAGTTGTCCCCTCATGTTGAGAAACAAATCATGTTCGAGTTTTGAAACTGTGGACATGATTTATGTCAAACTCACCATAAGAGAGCAAAACTCGATGTATAGAGTGAAACTGCTGGACTATTACGCTGTAAACTCGACATATAACGCTGCACACCCTCGCCATTTGGCGAGGAAAACTCGAAACCCAGCGCGTGAAACTCGACATGCGCGGCGGGAAAACTCGCCATGATTTGATACGTGGAATGGTACAACTGGACAATGATTTATGCAACTCAACCATATAGAGAGCACCAACTCGATGTATTCGAGGTCTCAACTGGACATATAAGCGCTGTAAACTCGACTATAACGCTGCAACACCTCGACATATGGCGAGTAAAACTCGATTACACAGCGCGTGAACTCCTGCGCGGGGAAAAACTCGCCATGATTTGATCGTGGAGCGTGCCATAGCTTTGCATGACTTTCCAATCACCGATCTAAAATGGCAAACTATGGATGCATTCCTTCACAATGTTTATTTTCTTAACCAAGATGGCGTATAGCTAGTTCCATTTATTCGTCGGCGCTACTGTACAACATCATGCAGTACAGAGACGGAATCAATTGTCACTCATTTACATACTTGGGACTTCTATGTGAATCGTTTACCAAACTTAAACAGGTTCCGCCATCCGCGAAGCTTAAAGCTTAATTTTTTGAAGAGCGCCCCCGATTTTCAAAATTTGATATTTTGGCACAGTTATGTTGGTGATTGTCTAGGAAACTATACCTGCGAACGAGAATGCTAAAAAATGCATATTTATCATTAATTAAGCGATTTTGTAATTAGAATTCGGATCCCAGATTGGACTTAACGGCAGAGCTGGAAATGCTACATCCATGATGAAATAGTGCCACCTCGAGAAAATAACCTCTAACTTGATTTGCCTGAACCAATAAAACAACTAATGGATGAGCGTAGACACGTACATGGCGCTATTTCCCAGCTATTTCACATTGGAGGGCCGTTTCCAGCAGCCGTTGAATTATTATCGGGATCCCGATGATTATTCTGATTACAAAATTCCTTCGTTTGTGAGACAGACATTTTCGAGTTTAACCATTCACAGGTATGTTTACTAGCCAGTTACCAATACAACCGTGTAAAAATCTCAAATTTGTTGAAAAATTGGGGGCGCTCTTCAAAAAATGTGTTAATATTGCTTTAATATAGACATAGATATAGTTCCTGGAATGCGTCTATCTTGTCCACCAACATGGCTGGCTATTGAGTACGGTCTATTGACTTTTTGTTTGTGGTTATGTGTTTAACGTTGGTTGCTCTTTGTTGTTATTCAATGACAATGCGTGGCAAGTTGTTGGTTTACCCTTGACGTCACTAAAAATGTGAAGGCCTTCAGGTATTTGCTCACAGTAAGATAACTTTCCTAAAACCTAACATATTCAATTCATTTTGCTGCTCTTATTTTATTTCGGAAGTGGAGAAGTACGCTCAAAGATAAGTATTGGAACTGGGATAGCATTTTAATGCTGAAACAGAATACTATCGTTACAACGTGTACTCAAAACTAATCTATGGAAACCTTGTTTTATCCTTCTTAATGTAGGTGACCCGACCGAAAACCTCGTCCTCTCTTTACTCCCATTAAATTTGTGCAGAAATCTAATTTTTTTAAATTGGGGGCCCTCTTCAAAAATGCACTGTTCTGCTTTAAGTGTAGATACGACTTTACTACACTATACGGGAAAATGTTATTGTGTAGTTACGCCACTTTTATTAGCTAATTACTTGTTAATTAGAGGGAAATAAAATATTCAGTGTATTTAAAAATACATTTTCATCGTGTGTTATTTTTCTCAATCGAAACTCACAACTGAATGAAACACAAAAATGCTCCTTCTGTAATATCATGATAATGCAGATACGACAATCTTTGAGCACTGCGGTGTTCATCCTTTTTGTCAATTTGTCTTTGGAAGAAATAACTTATGGGAAATCTAGAGATTTGTCCTAGTACTTAATATTTGCCTTAAAGACATTATCAGTGATTCATCCGAAA
Organism: Ophioderma brevispina; assembly: GCA_023653785.1. Taxonomy (NCBI): domain Eukaryota; kingdom Metazoa; phylum Echinodermata; class Ophiuroidea; order Amphilepidida; family Ophiodermatidae; genus Ophioderma; species Ophioderma brevispina. The sequence continues at coordinate 92,928 of JAMKCH010053049.1, forward strand.
GATTCAAAATATTTGAAATTAGCAGAAATAGATTATAAATGAAGGACAAGTCCTACATCTCATAATTTTTTTTGCAACTGAAAACTATTGGCAAGAAAAGGACAAAACAGAGCAGTACTTCAAAGTTATAGAATCTCCATGCAATTAGTGTTTTATTAAGTGTCCGTACAAACAGTAATGATTAAAATGTACGTTTTGTCCTTATGAGGCTGCTTTGCAGTCTTATCACTGTAAGTATGCAGGATACCTATACTTGTTACCGAATGAAAAATCGGATTTTTGTACTTTTGATTGATCTGATTTAAGCACTCCCTGATATGCCTTTAGCTTAAGTGTTACACGACTGTAAGGTCCGTCTACGTCCTCTACCTGCACTGTTGGTTTAGGCTTACGATTTTACCATAGAAACTCTCTACTACAGAAAGAAGGCAAATAAGACGAGAATCATCATTGCGCAAGGAATTAATTGAGCCATACATGACAGCATACAAATGTGGCACCACCAGGCACCGATTGCAAAATATACTCGACCTGCAGTATTGAGATTACCTTCATGATAGCACGTAGTGCAAATTGTCAAGTTAAAGCCAACTTTCTTTTATTATGTCTGTAAACAATTGAAATATGTTACCGTCTGTCCCCGGCTGAAGGAATAGATTATAAGCTGTCTATCTGATTTTTGCCGGATTTGCCGCCATTTGGGCATGTCTTTAATAGATTGCAGTTGATGATAACTAGTCCCCATTTATTGTCCAACGGATTCTTTACTGTCATGATTTTTCAAATTGTGAATTAGAAACAATTATTGCAATGTGCTCATATACTTAATTATCTGGATCAAATGTAAACAAATAAGGACAATCGCCTGTAGGAGAGATGGAGGTCCTCTGTATCATATTTTATATTTCCCATCATTTTGAGTTGGGGTTGTACAAACCTACTTTATCATGTACCAGTCTGATAAACCCAGAGGCCTGAAGCAAAGCTTCGAGCTTTCCTCTTTCAATGACAATTATTACTTTAAATGGAGAAACAGAAGATGTTGTTAGCTGCCCTTTATTATGCTCTTGCACGTGACGCCTAGAGTCCTTTTGTCTTCATAGCTACAAATAGTCTACCCGAGCAGCCCGCTGCCGTATATAACAATACCCAAAGACCTCAAATTTATGCTGTCAAGAACTGGGTTATATCAACGGTATTCACACCAATCAGACTCTTGAATACAACACAATGGCCTGAATCGAAATGACAAGCAGCCCGTGAGCTGCGCTCTTTCTATCATGAACAGGTTAACTCCATATTATGCGCTAATAAAATCTCAATTTCCTATGGCGCATTTCAATACCTTTCATTCACCAATGTATTGAGCAATACACCCCTGTAATCAGTATTCTAGTGTGATTTGTGATACCCAGAACATGCATTGTCAGCTTTTGTTAAGAACATTAACGTTTGCACATACCCAGACTACTGAACTTGAGCCTTTGGTAGAATTATGCCTTACCTCACAGTGATATGTATGTAGTAATAGGTTTTTTTTTGGGCAAATTCCATTTGGAAATTCATCCCCCCCCGACTGAAACAAAAAATAAGTCTCTCCCCCCCCCCCCACTCCGAACCAGAATCCAGCACATATCATGTTGACTAATAGTATAACTGCCTATTCTTGCAAAGCGGCAATTGTGTTCTTGAGCTGGAAAGGGTTCATTTTGAACATTTAATTACTCATTGAAACCTGTTTTATAATTTTACATAACGCAGACTTTTGAGATTTATGTACAATAAGATTTTTTTTAAAACCGCAAAAGGAAACTTTGAAGTCATGTCGCTTTATAAATGCGGAACGTTCAAATTCATCATGAAAACTATAGAGGCGTCCTTCATCTTCCTTATTGCAGCATGTCCCTTCCATTTTGCCTTGATCCCCGATTGTGGATGGCACTTTTGACAAACCGAATACCAGGTCACCTCACTGCCTAGACTGATCTACGTAAAATAGGTATTCACACTTTCGGTGTGAAGATGTGAGGGTTTTAGGTCACATGGGTCCAGTGGATACAACTCCCCCGACTCAATGACCCAAAGGTCGGTTCGAGTCCCCTCTGATACCAATGTGTTGGGTACTTGGACAAGGCACTTTACCCCCACCTCGCTTTGCCTCATCTCCACCCCGGTTGCAAAAGGGAGCTGTTTAGGAATATTGTCCATTGAACGCCTCCCCAATGGTATGAGTGTTCCTTGGGCATGTGTAGGGCAGCTGACATATTCTAGTGGCAGTGGAAAAAAAAGTGTACAGCGCTTTGAATACATTGTGAAAGGCGCTATAAAATTTATTAGTTATTTTCATAAACGCGTGTAACAACAACAAGCAACAACACCACTCGGTCGTGTGGTCAATGAGTGGTGTGCAATCACCACCATTCTATTTACCTCAAAAGAGTCAAGATGTCTCGAAATGATACCTTTTCACTGTCAAATAATTAGGTGTCATGACGGTAGCCGATTTGACATGCGACGTCACTTTGGAGACTGGAGCTCTGGCATACATCTTAATAAGAATTTGGATCCTGGGCTTTTTACGCCAAATGAGGAGCAACGTGCAGTGGTATTCAAGCTTACCCGAAGAAAATTTGTGTTACAAACTTAGTCATGCTTATGTAAAAAATGTCACAAAACCTACTATCCCGATCGAGCAACTGTCAAAATGCTCTTTAGCATTAATGTATCGGTATGCAGTTCAGTTACCTATTAACGTAAGCGGTGTGACCGATGAGGACTCCACTGAACGATCTGTGTGTTGTGGTGTGTAAGGAACAAAAACACATTTTCTACAGAAAATCATTCAATTTAATTCCAAACTACTGCTTAATCCCAATGTATTCCCGCCCAAATATGTTGTCGCAGATATTTCCCTTAACATTCTAAAAACGGAATGAAAAATTGTTTAGGTTGGTTAAGCTAATCGCGTGAGATACCTTGATAATTCATCTCACAAACGAGCAAAGTTTTCGAGAACCTTTCAACGCCCCCGTTGGAAACAGCATGGTAACATAGCCAGCGCTTGGCACCTCTTTTGATGAGTTTAGCATTTTAAGTTGACTAACGGTGCCTGACGAAATGTGTGAAATCGGAGCGTTGCGACTGGTAACAGGCTTCAGAGTGTGGGTTTTTGGAAGTTCTGATGACAAGCTACAGCTGGGCGTTGTTGATTGTGAAACAGATGTTGCGTGGTTCCTGAGATATGGATTTTTGAAAAAAAATTCGCGCTTTTTTGTTCTACACAACGAAAATATTTCAGAAAATCAACAAGACTGTACTAGTTAATTATTGATCAAAGAATTTTTGTATTTTTTTACAAAGCATTTGATCGATAACAGCTCTCCGGAAATGAAGATAATATAGAGCATAAAGTGCCACCAAGAACACCAGCTTGCATGCCAACTTGAAAATGGGCACCCTATTACTGTCAGTATGTGGGCTCACGTGGCGGTGCTGTTTTGCTTTTTTTGACGTTGTGCTGTAAAGAATTCCCAAAAAGTTTGTATCTCAGGGAACTACTGAAGTACGTAATTACTTTCATAGCGAGGATGGGCTTCGATGAGAATGAGCATTTCAAAACCAAATGTATTTCCATTATAAATACGCAAATTTCACACCTAGTTTGCATTAGACCTACCTTTATAGCAGGTCATCATTGCTTCTTGGAAACAATTATTAATTACATTAGTCAAAAACGGTCATTACAATTTTCTTCGCATTCCCTCAATTCCTCATTCCCCCTGGCCGAAATTATGACCCCCGCCTTAGTTAATTTTAAAACATTTTCACGATGGGGGGGACGGGACGGTGGGGACTGGCACTCCAAATAAAATTTTAGGGGGTTTTTAAGGCTAGCGATATCAGACCCAGAGGCATTGGTTGAATGTAACAATAGAGGTCCATAAATAGGGTTATTTGGACGACAAATTTGCTAAAAAATTATCAAAAAATGTAAATTTCAAAAACTAGGGTTATTTGGGTGACGATTTCAAACTTCTTCCCCCCCCCAAAAAAAAATAGGGGTCGTTGGGTGAGAGAGTGGTAAAACCTTTAAAATATGGCGTCTTTGGTGGGACAACTGATGCGGAAAAAACGGGGCGGGGGTCTTAACAGCCTTATAGTATACATTTTTGCCGCATTTTGACAAAATATGTAAATTATGGTCATGAAATATATTTCACATTCATTCTGTACAACGTGTACAAAAATGCCAAATTTCATGAAAAAAATCTCAAATTATGCCCATTTTTATAACCCAATATGGCAAATAGGGCCGATGCCACACATTTGATACAAATCCTCTATTCATAATTTTGTGGTAATGCTTTAGGGGAAACATTGAAAATTTCAGACGTAGCTTGTAAAGACTTCTCACAAAATGGCAAGAAAATAACAAAAACTCTTAAATTTTGCACATTTTGGTTAAATCGTTCATTAGGGCCAATTTAGGGCTCATTTTGGTTCATAATTATGTTTGTTTATGCTTCATAGAAAAATTCCTGAAAATTTTCAAAAATGTGTTTGTATGTGATTTAAAAAAAATACAAATTTTGCTAATTTTGGTCTCAAAAAAATATACTAATTAGGGTAAAGTTAAGGCTATCGGGGAATAGACTGCAAAATTCCTGTGAGGTATTAAGAGGAAAAGTTGCAGAATGCTATTGTGTAAATTTCTCTAAAGGACATCTATATTAAGAAATAGTTTTTCCTTTTCATTTGAAAAAACACAAAAATTAACATTTTTCTCCAAAAATGGATTAAAATTAGTTGGTAAATGGCGAGTTCAACTGCTTGCAATATTATGTATCGTCGTAATATATAAGGAACATACCCTAAAAAATCAAGTGTTATACCTTTTATCGTTAAGATCTGTACATATTTTGTGTTGTGAAAAGATGGGACCGACCAACGGGCCATGGCAAAAATAAAGAAACTAAAAGGGGACTTGACCTTACCAATTGGTTCTCCAAATGACTGTTATGTACGGTACAAAAAAAGAATAACTTTGCCACGGAAGGTCGATTTCAAAAATTCGAAGTGTTCTGCGTTGCTGACGAGTCTCTCTTTCACATACATTTCAAATCCACGGATGCAGACACTTATTTTCACCTGAACTGCCTAGTATCGGTTTTCTTCAAGCATATTTAATAATTTACCAATGTCATTCTTATTTGGTCTGAAGGCATGGTTGAGATATTATTTAGCAATCGCCGTAAAGCATTTTACAAATACCGTTTTATATAAATGTACAGGTTTACCATACTATGTGACAATACAAAGCTAACGTGTAGTGAAAATGGCATTGTATTCTTAAAGGTCACGCTTACCTGTTCAGAAGTTGTTGACTGTTGATCCTGTGACTGATTCAAGTTGCAAAACTTACCAAGTCAATACATCCAGACCAACACTATAGTTGATTCCTATTGTAACTGTGTCATCCTAATAAAAGCACCACCGGGATTAATATTATTCTAAATTTGTAACATTACATGATTATTAATGTTAGTTTATTCCAATCGAATGTGGCATTTACGCCACAAATTGCACTGCAAAATCCATTGGTTTTTCGTGTCAGTTCTTTCACACCTGAATTCACTCAGTGAAAAGATCTCTGTTTGTTATGCTGTCGGAACGATATGCACAAGATCGCGATTAACGCTTTACATGCTGAAAGTCATCGTGCTCAAAACGTGCAGGTGATTTTGTACAGAGCTGGAATAGCCAACTGATTGCATTTTAAATTAGGTGGCTTATCTATTATGCCAGGTATTTTGACTTTATGTTTTATGTAGAAGATATTTAAAAACATATTGTCCACTAAAGTAAACAACTGAATATATATACTTATACTTTTGTTCAGAAAAGTATTTACTTTATGCTTCTAGTAGCGGTCAACCACCGTGACCATAATCACGCAAATCGTTACAAGATTACCGTTTACTTTATCCTGAATCAAGATTTGCGTTGCAAAAAAAAATCGGATTTACAGCCAACTGGGGGTGTTTTTTTCTTGCATCCCGCGGGAAAAGCTCTCATATTGTACGAATACTGGTGGCGATTTAAATTCCCTATGCAACCATACCAAAGTGATTTGTAATGTGAAGCTTGATATGCATGGCAATAATGTTTCTAACAGGGCCGTACGCAGGATTTATTTTTTGGGGGGTGCGTGACTTCGAAAAAGTGGATTTTTTTTCGAAAATGTGGACATAACCCCCCTAAAATGGTCCTTTTTTGGACTTTTTTTAACATTTTAGTACCAAAAAGTGGACTTTCTTCTCAAAATTTCTCTAAATTGTGGACCTTTTTATAAAAAAAAATCAATCAAAAAGTGGACCTTTGTCCCCTTTTTTCGGAAGGGGGGGGGGGGGGGGAAAAAAAAAAAAAAAAAAAAGGTTTCTAATCTAATTATTACCATGTATACAAATGTAGGCCTACACAATGTAGGCCTACAAAAGGATACTCGTTAGATCCCATATCCCACCTGGAAAATGCCTCCGTGTTTATACCTGTTATAATTTGTATCAACACATGAATTGCCACAGGTTTTTTTTGCAATCACAGTACTTAAACTGCACTTTTGAAAGTGAAGGGTTATAAGATAAAATCATGGGCATGTGTACAACCAGAAAGGGTGTTCTTTGTGTTCCTCGATCTCAGTGTGGCATCCGATGCGACTAATCAGGATCTTCAGAGTCGAATTTCGCATGAGATCAGGGTGACGGGGATTGCCCTTGACTGTTTGAAGCCCTATTTTACATGTTTTACAGGTGAAACAACAGCTGTTGTTATTGATGGTGCCTTTTCAGTTGCAAAGACAATTATGGACTATGGTTTACCTCAGGGATCCATTTTCGGCCCTCGATGTTTCATCATGTATACCTTGTAGAAATGATAATCAAGTACTCTTTCATATTACATATACGCAGATGACATACATATTCCCTGCAGTTTTGAACCATAATCCATCCTCATTTGACTGCACTGCCATCTATGACGGCATTCAGCAATGAGATCAAAACCCGAATTTAATTCCTTGAAATTAAACAATGACAAAATGTTATTGTTATCACATCCCGTTACATTAAACGCTGGATGCCTGGTATAGACTTTTGCGTGAGAAATAAAATCATTCACCTTTTCAATAGTGTCAGAAACTTAAATATTATCTTCGATGATGCAATTCCCATGTTGCCGCAAGATATCTTTTGTCAAAGAACATTATTTACTACCTTTGCAATATTAACTGGATCCGCCATATAAGGATGTCAAATGGTCACATACTTATCCCACACCTTATTTTACACATTTATAATAATTATTAGTTGTTGTAACTATAAATGCCAATATAATGCAGATTTTAAATATTTTGGCTGCCATCTTGAAGTTGGAAAATATCGATTACAGAGAAATGCCAAATAAGGGTTTCTAGTGATCAAATACATATATCTCATAAGTTTAAAGCATACATAGAGACACCAGAATCACGCCTCTACACTGCAAAATATGGAGAACACTCGACGTGTCCGGATGTGTTCGAAATGCGTTCTAGAGGTGTTAAAATAACACATGCAGAGTGTGTTCAATTGTAACAGATTTTGAACATCTGCAGAACATGTTTTAGGTGTTCAGAATGTATTCTGTATATCAAAATAGGTACGGTATAATGGGAGAATTAAGATCATTTTTGAATGATTCCGACTTATTTGACTTTTGAGCAGCCATATTGGATTTTGTGGCAATGTAATGATAAAATTACATCACTTCATCGTGCCTAAAAACACCGGAGTACCGCCAAAACTTTCTCCCTATCAGAAATTTAAAGCAATATTAGCACATTTTTTTGAAGAGCGCCCCCAATTTTTCAAAAATTTTGAGATTTTTAGACGATTGCATTGGTAACTGGCTAGTAAACTATACCTGTGAATGGTTAAGCTCGAAAATGTCTATGTGTCACAAACCAAGGAATTTTGTACTAGAATAATTATTATCGGGGATCCCCGATAATAATACAACGGCTACTGGAAACGGCCTTCCAATGTGAAATAGCCGGGAAATAGCGCCATGTACGTGTCTACGCTCATCCATTAGTTGTTTTAATAGTTCAGGCAAGCCAAGTTAGAGGTTATTTTCTCGAGGAGACACTATTCCATCATGGACGGACATAAACGTAGCATTTCCAGCTCTGCCGTTAAGTCCAATCTGGGATCCCAATTCTAATTACAAAATCGCTTATTTTGTGATAAATACGCATTTTTAGCATTCTCGTTCGCAGGTATAGTTTCCTAGACAAGTACCAACGTAACTGTGCAAAAATATAAAATTTTGAAAATTGGGGGCGCTCTTCAAAAAATGTGCTAATATTGCTTTAAGGATTTTAATGATTTGGGACAATGTAGCACCCATATTGGATTTTCAAAAATGCCCCTGCAAAGTATTTTGCACTACCTCCAAATGTTATTGGCTTAGGTCCTAATAAACTAAAATATATCGATAGAAAAAGTCTGTACTCCATTTCCATCCTTCAGGCTGTGTGCGCAAACTTATACCTGACTATATTCTGTTCACTATAAGATGAAACTTGACCTATGATAATGTACAAAGATATAACGCTAGGGAAGGCCAAGGTCGTAATGCAATCCTAGGGTAAATATACTATAGTAGCTACAGTGTATTTTGGCACAACTTGGGAGTCTCACCTCTGACAAAATGTGTATAAGTGGCAAAAGAAGGGGGCCATGTTCCACCTTACATTGAACAGGCTATAGGAGTGTTATTTGGAGATAATCTCCCGTTATAAGTTGAAAGTGATACACTAACTTGCGCTTCCATACACGAGCAGAGTTTTGGGAGATGACCAATGGCTGTATAGGTTCACCCGGAGGTTCGCTAAGTTAACGGACTACTCCCCACATAAGTAAAACCAAATAATTCACAAACAACTTTCAGTGGGTAAACGTTGTCATTCATTTTATTTTTGCACTATTTGTCTGCCGAGTCTTATACAGATAATGTTACCATTTTACACACCTTTCGCAGTTCCAGAACATGTCATATTTTTATTTTTTTTTGTTTTTACTTGTTTTTAGTTAATGATGTAATTTAGGTGAGGTCAGTGCACTTTCTCAGTATTTATAACAAACAATAAATAATTATTTCTCCATTTGTGCGCTTGGCCCAATTCAAGTTATATATTAATATTTTAGCTTGATTTCCATTGTTAAATTTACCTATTCTTGTACTTTAGTTTGCAATATTTTTTTGCATTCACTGTCTGAAAATTATGACAAAATAAATTTAATTGATTGATTGATAAGTGCTACTACATTACCAACCCACATTTGGAGGATTCCAACGTTCAAAAAAAAATCTAGTACGTAAGGTAGGAGGTCTGGTAAAATTTGACATCTTTCACAGACCTATAGATGGAAGTCCATCCTGTACTGCAAGCGGTTAACGCCTAGAAATCCAAATTCGGATATCGTCATTGGTTCAACAGCAATAAACGAAATCTTTGATGGAAATATTCTACAGATATTAAGGGTTTTGTCTGACCTCAAAAAGAGTTTACTGATGCAAGAGTTAAGGGGGTTTAAAGCAATACACGCCACATTTTAACGAGCGTACACAATTTCCGGAATATTTGAGCTTTTCACACAGGGGCCTATTTGGTAATGACTAGTAAATAAACCTGTGAATGGTAAAGCTCAAAAATATCTATGTGTCGCAAAAGAAAGTTAAATTTTGTAATAAGGGTATTAATATCGGAGAGGTCGATAATAAATTAAAAGGACTACTGAAAACGCCCTTCCAATATGAGATAGCCGGATAAGTGCCAGGTCTACAGTGTAGAAGCTCATCCAGTAGTTTCCCGCGGTTCAGGCAGTCAAAGCTAGGATCATTTTCGTGAGCGGTGCTGCCATATCATCATGGACGGGCAAATAGCCGTTTGCCAGCGTCGCCACCATTAAATTACAATCAGGGTGCACAGGGATATCGATCTAATTACAAAATCGAATTCTTTATGACAAATACGCATTTGGAGCATTACCACGCGCAGGTATAGTTAACTATATTGAGAGTTACCAACAGAACTGTGCAAAAATATCAAATTTTGAAAATTGAGGGTGCTCTTCAAAAATGTGCTTTAAATGCTTTAAAATAAACACACTTTTTTCTGACTTACACATCTGGGTACCTTGCATTAGTTGCTATTTACACCAAATCAGTAATGCGTGAACGGAAAAGTCTCCATTGGTTTGGGCAATTTCATTTCAAAATGCATATCAAAATCCATCAATTAAGATCAAGATTTTAAATGATGACAATTTTACCTTTTGTTAAAACCGCTCTTAGGAGAAACACTTCATTGCATGTGTTGCAGTTCTTAAAAACATAATTGCAAAACATTTTGCATAAAAAATATTTAAACTTGCCAACTGCTTGAATAGATGGATGAACTTATTATCATTCGATTTATGGTTTTTTTAAGTATGAGAATAGATGTCAAACTTCCGTTTGGACAATTTTGCAAACCATTTTACCTTCTTGTTCACGCTTTATTGAATATAGTGTGACTATAAAACTTATGTCATTAATTACAACCAACCAAAGGTGTACGGAACTAGAAATACGATTTCTTTCTTTGAGTATACGTGGGTTTGGGCAGTTTCAAATTAAAAAAGGTTTTTACCCTTCAGTAAATTGTTCTTTGCATGATGATATTTTAAACAGGCCAATTGCTTTATTTTTCACTACAGCACGATCGACAAAAATGGTAAACTTCGTTTCACTTAACCTAATTTATATACTCGAGTAATATGTTCTTAATTCCAAAACCGTCGGAGTTGGGAATCAACTTCGCCATTATGGTTATTTCTCTTGTTTTTTTTTTTTTTCATGCGAGGAATCGAGAGTACTAGAATATAAGTGACAGAATTGTATGTTTTTATTATTATTTATTTATTGAAGCCGTGCTATAAATAACGTCGACACAGCCTGTACACCAAAGAACGTTAAAACCTAATCTACTATAATTTGAAGTGCATCATTTTTTTTTCTCATTTTAACTTTAATACCTGATAAAGTCAGGCAACAATTCTTTTATATCATTGACGACATGGTCTAGCTATTTGGTGCAAACAGCGCAGGTCAATTCAAGAACCATCCGACATATTCACCAGTAACGCAGGCAGAACAACTTTGGTCTCAGCAACCTGCCTTCACGCGAGTGACCCCCCCGCTCCATCCCTCAAATCGGTTACCCCAGTACTTGAAATCGTTTCGGGCTCTCTGTCCATACAAAGAAATCTCCTCGTTGCTGCAAATGCCTTTTCTGTCGTGAGATCCAAGTATTCAAAACTGTCCATTATCCGGGCATTTATTTCGCGCGGGAATCATCAGCATTCTTGAACGCTTCGTCACACTGCACACGGCGCAGGGAACCGCGTGGTTATCTACTTGGTCCTCCAAGCGCTGGTCGTCTTTGAAATCGTATTCTGCAGAGTAAATGTAAGCACGCGCGGGTTGTTTACCTGTTGTAACTTCGTCATATATGGGATCATGTGGTAGACACAAACGATTTGCTCCATTGCCGCGTTCAGAAAACAACGAGCCACCAGCAATACCTATGAACAATATGGTAAACACATCTTCACTAGTTGCATAAACTTTTTTCTTTAAAAGAAGCTTTTGGGCCACCCTGATGGTGGCTAAAATACTAATTCTTACTAAAAGAAATGCACATAAACGTCGTCATTGGTTTAACACATTTAAAAGCAAAACCTTGATGTATGTTATAAAGCAATATTTTCCGATTCCAAAACCATTGGAGCTGGATAATCAACTCCACTGCCAGGGTTATTTCGGAATTTCATGTATGAATAACGGACGAGGTCGAGGTTACATGAGGGTTATTGGAACACCCATGACCTAATCACATCAAAGCACCTAAATCGGTTCGTGGTTTGTGTCTATATTGCTGAAATCTACAGCATGTATCAATAAAAACGCAGAATTGGAAAGAACAATATTAGATATATAAAGCACCTTTTCATCATGATGTTAACACTCTTAGGCTAGCGGGCAGATCTCATAGCGTATAAAGGTGACGCACCCCTAGGAAGTACATAATTTGTCCTAAATAAATTTTCTAAAATTATAAAAATCAGTTCTACGCGTGTTCTCACGTCCAGTATGTGCACATTTTCTTGAAAATGAATTAAATGCCATCTCCTTTTATCCCCTGAATATCAGTGACCAACGGATGTACACCACGTTCCATTGACTCCAGCAAATGAAAGCGCTATCGATAAGTAAATCCGTCCGTTATGCATAGGACAACAGACTTCAGATTCTCTGGGATCGCAGCGCCATTTTTATTGTCCATGACATTGAAACATTTGAGATTTAGCCTCGCTCACGAATAAAATAAAACTGGAGCTTCTTATGTGAGTTCAAAAAGTTTGACCGTATATTTCATCATTTATTCAAAAAGGAAACGAAGATGAACAAAAATCATGAAATAATGTTGCTTGGCAAGCTGCACCTTGGTGCAGAACCAAGACCCGTAACTTAATCATGTTAATGTAGGACCTCTTTTCTATTCAATTTTAAAGTTTTTTCGGCACCGGTTTACCTGCACCTCATATAGGTGAACGCGGTAAATTGAATAGAAATGGGGTTACAAGGCAAGTTACGGGTTTGGTTCTGCACAAAGATGTTAGGTCGCAGTTTTTCCAAACAGCTTTACCCCCATGAGTTTTGTTTACCTTCGTTTCCCTTTCGAATAAATGATGAAATATTGGGTCAAAGTTAATCGAACACACAATAGAACCTCTAGCTTTCTTTATTTGTGAAAGAGGACAGGTAATTTGTGTTCCACATCATGAAAATAGCTTAATCTAAATCGGGGTAGTGGTTTAACACTTGAAATCTTCTCAGCTACATGGATAAGAATGGCTCTGCAGTTCCAGATGAAAACGGAATCTGAAGTGTTTGGTCCTCTGCATACCAAGCGGATTTACTTATCAATAGCCCCCTATTTGGGTAGACGTTTCATATAGAAGTCCCATGGATGCAAATGAGGTATTACAATTGATTCCGTCATGCGTTGTATGACGTTGTGCAGTAGCGCTTGACGGAATGACTGGCAATACCTCATTTGCATCAATGGACTTCTATATGAAACGTCTACCCATATTTGGTGAAATCAGTGAATCATGATGTACATACGTTGGTCACTGTTATTCAGGGCAGAAATTGAGATGACATTTAATTCATTTTCTAGAAAATGTGCACATACTAGAGCGAAAGAGGTCAACCTGGCCTCTAATTCCGGTATGCGTACCTTCCTAAATAGAAAGGCAACTCGACCCAATGACACTGCCTAGATCAACGGAAATCAATAGTAAACGGAATAAAGCTCATACACACTACTGCTTATCGATTGATCATGGGTTGGGTTTTGAAACAAACCTAAGTAGCTTATACATTATCAAGAATTTGGGTAGGTACCCAAACCGGAATTACAGGCCAGGTAAACTCATTCCGCCATACGCGACGTGAGAACACACGTTCAACTGATTTCTATAATTTTAGAAACATTATTTCGGAAGAATTATGTACTTCCCAGGGGTGCGCTACCTTGGTCCTTATCCGACCGAGCATCTTTTTCTCTTTGGCTTCATAGCCTATCTTTTAAAAGTACATTTCCTACTCTTCACCATGCTTTTTATCACATCTAATTTCGACATTCCTGTCCAGAGATACAGTGCATTGAATATTGGAGAATGGTTATAAATTCCAAGCTGGTCCGATTTGTGAAATCACAAATATCTAATGAAATTATAGTGTGGAATTCAGTACTTGTGTGACTCCATTTCTTAATGTTTACTTTATTCCGTCATGGCTTGTGTGTCCAATTTTGCTACTTGTGTGTCTAATTTTGTTACTTGTGTGTCTAAATTTGCTACTTGTGTGTCTAATTTTGCTACTTGTGTGTCTAATTTAACAAAAGAAAAGTCACACAAGTATACTCTTGTTAACTTGTCTGTCTGTTTGTGTGTCTGTCTGCCTGACTGTCAGCTTGCTTTGTGTTTGGAGGGGATGAGTGACTAAGTGAACAAACAAATTAGATGATTGGAACAATCACCAGAAGTGTGCAATAAATAAGCTCTTTTGGAATTAAAGCAATAACAGCACATTTTTTTGAAGGGCGCTCCCAGGTTTACAAAAATGTTGAGATTTTTGCACAGTTCCATTGGTAGTTGGCTAGTAAAATATACCTGTGAATGGTAAAGCTCGAACTTGTCTATGTATCTCAAATAAAGGAATTTTGTAATTAGAATAATTAATATCGGAGATCCCCGATAATAATTCAGCGGCTGCTGGAAACGTCCTTTCAATATAAAATAGCCCGAAAATTGCGCCAAGTACGCGTCTATTACTCTGTCAGTAAGTTGTTCAGGGTGGTTCAGCATCAATTAGAGGTCATTTTAGTGATATGGCACTATTTGTCCCCAGGGGACGGACAATATTTGGGGTTTTTCAGCTCAGCCTTAAATTAACAATCGGATATTCCGATTTATAATTACAAAATCGCTCTTTTATGACAAATAGGCACTTTTGAGCATTACCATTCGCAGTAGGTTTTTACTCGACAATTATCAAATCAACACTACTTGTGCAAAAAAAATCAAATTTTGGAAAATTGGGATTGGTGGCGCCTCTTCAAACAATGTGATGTTATTGCTTTAAGACAATCGCAATGCGTAGTCGTGAAACGGTATATTTCCCGTTCAGGATGAGTATCCGGAAAGTGGCACAGACGACAAGCATAGCGAATAACTCGAATTTCAGCAAAGTGAAAGCATAAGATGCAACTGTAAACCATAACAGCATTTCTAATGTCCGCTAGTGATGAATAATCCTACATCCCATGATATACAAGTTCATGCAGCAGGCGCTCCATTATGATAGGACACGTTGTGCTAACCCCATCGATATAGGTCGTTCCTTTCCTCCTATACAACAGCATCAATCACGAAAAAATAAGCAATGCATTTTAACAAATTCAAGCAAGTAATTCATTCTAACAAAACGGAACGGTTTAACATTTCATGATATGGAAACTACTAGAATATATAATAAATACTACTACTACTGCTACTTCTGATTATTACCACTACTACATGTGTTTAAAAAGTTCACACTGTTTGTGCTGGGTAATGTTCACATATTCCAAAAAAAATTGTGTTTCTAGTGCGCAATAATTCTGGTAACAAAAATGACACTATCAGTGATTAAACCCGAAAGATAAATATTTGAAACTAAGCTTAAAGTGAAGGATAAGTGCTGTAGGACTCTCATAAGGTTATTTTCCAACTGAAAAAATGACAAAAGGAAGAAAACGAAGTTTCAAAGATATTAAGGCAACATTCATTACGTGTTGTGTAAGTGTCCGTCACGGCCAGTAATGACTAAAATATCCATCCAATTTTGGTCCTTATAGGCAGCTTCTAGACTTGCCACTTGCAGTGCATATTAGGATACCTATCTTGTTCCCAAACAATGCAAATATCTATTTTTTGAATGATTTTTTCGTTGTGCTGATTTATCAAATCACTGAATGTGGCTTTATTTATGAGGGTCCCGGTTCGAATCCACCAAGTTTAAGTATACTATTTGTAACCATGTTAACCCTCGTCTCCCGAAGGGGGGGGGGGTGGTTACCACCGCCCCCCCTTCAGGTTTTTTTCCCGGCTTGCTAAAACCCCCTTTTGTTGGTTGGCCAAATTATTTAATGAATTGCTAATTGCTCATGTTCCGCTCCTATTTTAAATTCCAAAACACACATCCACCGGGGTAAATAGGTAAGATACAGGGTGATCCCACAGTGATCGATGGGGGGGGGGCGGGGGGGTGGTAACCACCCATGCCTCCACAACCAAGGAACATCACAAGAAACTTGATTTTGGTACCAAATAGATAGCTATGGTCCTCTCTTTCCATTGATTACCAAAATGAGTACCAACATGCCTAGCCTTACGTCACAGATGACGTCATACAGTTTGCATGTCAGCAAAACTGCCATTTCCATAGACACACACGTGAAAATTAAATTGTTTTTGCGCAAAAAGGTAGGAAAATCAGATTTTTCATGCGTTTTTTGGACTCGTACTTGATGGGAATTACTAGTTTTTATATGAATGACAAATCCTTTTAAAGCTATAATAGGGGGTTTGAGTCGCTAAAATTGCGAAATATCAATTTTCCACCCTATATTCAGTAATTTTCGTCCGTTCCTCATTACGTCATGGTGACGTCATAATGGGGATGTTAGTACTTATTTTGTAACCAAGGAAAGAATAAACTCTAGCTATCCTTTGTACCAAATTTACAGGCAATCAGGTGTTCAGTAACGAATCCCCTTCTGAGGCATTTTGTTACAAATTGGGCTCAGGTAGACGAGGTCTAAATCGAGATGCACTTTGGTGTTTAATGAATATTTTGAAATTAAAACAATAACCAACTGTACTGTAACTCTTTTTTTCATCCATTTCACATACTTAATTTCTTTAAATTAATTAAAGCATAATTAGCCGTTAACATGTGTAATGATTTGAAATTTAAACACTTAGTTCTCCAGGAGACAGGTGGAATATTATTAACTTTCGCTGGAATGGCCAGCGGCCGATAGTGTTGAAAAAAAAAAAAAAAACTCTCCATGAAAGAATTAATAAATATATACATCCTTGTCTACCGGAGAACTAAGTAGTTTAAATTTCAAACCAATATTACTCGTCTATGTACATATACATTTCTGAATGCTACTCCGCAAGGAAAGCGAAGTACACCTCTCGAACCTAACACCTATGATGATATCTATCGCTTCTTCTACTCACCCCTGCTCGATAGCTCAGTCGTTTTAGAGCGTCGTGCATGTAATACAGTATCGCCGGTTCGAATCTCCCGCCAAACGCACATTGGTTTTTTTTTTCAACACTAATCTGCGCTGGACATCTCCAGGGAAAGATTAAATAAATATTACATCCTTGTCTACCTGGAGAACTGAGTAGTTTAAATTTCAAAACAAATATATAATCGTATATGTTAAATATACGTTCTGATGCGATCCGCAGGAAAGCGAAGTAACACACCTCTCGAACCGAAACTATAGATTGATTCTTATCGCTCTCCTACCCACCCTGCTTGATACCTCAGTCCGGTTAGAGCTTTCCCCCCCCGTGCATGTCCTACGAAGGTCGCCGTTTCGAATCCAGCCAGCGGACATGGGTTGTTTTTTTTTCAACACTATCGTGCGCTGGCCATTCCATGGAAGATTAATAATATCTACAATCCTTGGTCTCTACCTGGATGAACTAAGTAGTTTCAAATTTCAAAACAATATATACGATATGTTATATAACTAGTTCTGATCTATCCGCTAGGGAAGCGATACATACACACCTCTCGCACCTAACACCTATCGATGATATCTATCGCTCTTCTACCCACCCTGCTTGATAGCTCAGTCGGTAGAGCGTCGTGCATGTAATACGAAGGTCGCCGGTTCGAATCCGGCCAAGCTCACATGGGTTTTTTTTTCCAACACTATCGTGCGCTGCCATCTCCAGGAAAGATTAATAAATATATACATTTATTATTTGTACTTGGCCCCTTAAGCGCCCCATAAAGCACCCATCTACGGCCCAAGAAGATAACCCACTGGGGATCATCATGATGCCCGACGACAAAAAGATGGCCCCACACGGGCGGCCAATGTGGGGCCAAAAACTTGACCCATGTAGGACCCATATTGGACCCCTTGGCTTCAAATGTTGGAGGGGCTGAGAGAGCGTAGGACATACATTACACGGCACTCTAAGAAAAAACAATACGGTCCTTTAGACCCTTTTTTTGTCCTCTATAAGGAACCTTCAAGAATGGAACCCCCAAACATGGTTTTCTTAGGTCTAACCCTAACAGAACCATAAAGGTGCTATACAAGCAGTATAATAACTATTTTTTGGTTCGTTGGTTCCCATATAGAGACATTTTAGAACCTCTTCGCACTTTTTTCTTAGAGTGTAATAGTGATCGATTCATGTGATAAAATAGGCCCCGGAAAGAAAACCCTTGTCGGAAACGTTTAGGAGGCGTCCGGGAGTGTGACAGCCGAAAATAGCGGTGGCTCTGTTTACGGGCTCGTATCGTAATAAATTTGAAGCTTATGCAAATTCATGTCTGATGATGTTATTCATACAAAGAAATTATTCAAAATGTTTTACGTTTGTTTTCTTAGTCACATTTTACGTACATTTCAATTAGCCAATCATTTGGTACTACATTTTAAATTAAAAATAAGGAAAAAACTTTCTTTTGCTTTTTATTTGACGACAATCGGCGCTTCCGTTCAAAAGTAATGGTCGAAAATGTCGCGTTGCGACTCGAAATTCTCCGTAATATTTCTTATGTATTTTATTGTTTCCTTAAGCTGCGATATTAAATTTTATCCACTTTAAAAATTCTCAAAAAGAAATTATGCTTTTGAGCTCTAATTTCCACAATTATTAATGAAATCCAAGTGCTTATTTTGTAATAGACTATTTGCACAATCCCCGAAATGCATCTCATTCGGTGCCCATTTCCATCCGGGAACTTTTACCAGCCTCAAGTTGGCTAAAAACACACGGTTAGGAGCGTAACTAAAATAGCAGAAAACTTACCCTATCTGTGACGTTGCACTACAGTTGTGTAATCGTCCGTCATGTGACAAGTAGGGCACAGTTACGATCGAAAATATCACGTTTTGTCGTGAATTTCAACACCAGTGCTCGATTGTTTTTTGTTCCATAGATATTCCTCTACATTTTTGTAAGATTATCTTCACGTGAAAAGGTATTTTGTATTGTAATTTTAAGCACTGTTCGGCAACGCGAACGAACAACAATTTTTTAGTGTAAACATGACCTCTGGTACAAGTTCCCGGATGGAAATGGGCACCGAATGAGATGCATTTCGGGGATCGCGCAAATAGTCTATTGATAAAAGTTTTAAAATAGCATTTCTAAAATATAATAAAAAACAGTGTTTCTAGACAAAATTGCCGATATCTCAAAAGTAAATTTTAACGATATGTCTTCGCTGCGCGCAGGATTTCTAAAGAACGATTAATCAAAGAATGATGGGATAAATGTAAATTAAAACATATCAATAAGACTACATACCGAACTAGAATAATCCTACTAGCCCCATCAGAACTTGATATAAGGGGTCTCAACACTAACACAAAAAATAAAAATCATTTTTTTTTTATTTTTTAGTGTTGCGGTAAGTCAGGTAAGTAATCGTATTATGCATTAGAATTGTCCATTATAGTTACAAAACAAATCACGCAGAGTGAAAAAAATAGTCTCATCAACTCAAAAACATATTAGATGAGAGGCGGTTTGTGATGTGAGGGTGGAGTTTGTGTGCGAAATGTATCTTTTTTTAAGAATTGGTCTGGATTCCTTCAAACTTTTTCACATCAATTGTAATTGCCTGCATGTATTTGCCGATTTCGTTTTCTCCTGGATCAAAGGAAAAACTATTTCAAAAACTTACCATTGTTACACGATTTAAGTATATTTAAAATTCTCTTTGTATTTGCTACATCTGGTTGTGATTCTTGACTTGCCGGATCATCCGCATTTCCGTAGTCTTCATCATCTGTCTGTGAGTGCACGCTTTCACTTAACTGTATCGAAAATGAAATATGGCTTAATTTTGTCTATTTGAAGCAGATAATGCATTTCTTGCAAAATAACATTTGTATTTAACTCAAGTAATAAACAAATCGAAAATGAAATATGGCTTACATTTTGTCTATTTGAGCAGATATGCTTTCTTTGGCAAAATAACATTTTATTTACAACTCAAGTAATAAACTGATGAAAAAGATCAATGGTACTAAACAAATGTTTTGTTTGGCAAAATGTTTTATAATGTTTCATTTATCGCAAGGTAAATTGACAGAAAAGAGAGAACCCAATAAACCTATGTATTTTTGAGTAAGAACAAATATAGTTTACATTTCAATTTATTGCGTCCATCAGGTTATTCTTTCCCTTGTATAGTAGCTAAAGTCGATCTAAATAATGCATATTCATATATATAGAGAGAATATAATATATATATATAGATATATATATATATAAATCTATATTATATTATAATATATATACTCGTATTATGAAAGAAATGAAAACCACGTTGTTCTTATCCCTGCGTTGATTTTTATTTATTTTCTTACAAGCTTGTTTAGAAGTCAACCAAAAAGGTTGCCCTCCTCGTCAGATTTCTACGAGGCAACCTTTTGGTATATATACTATAAATATATATATTGGCCTCTTTTTTTGCTCACAAAATTATTTTATATTTGAGAAAGTTTCTCATGGGGAAAAGTACTTTGTTTATGATAAAAAAAGAGAGGCAGGGGATCCCCATTGAGCTATATTGAGATCAGACCCGGTGTTATTTACAACTGATAGATTGCCCCATAGGAGAATTGAATTTCCCCACAGGACTGTCAACTTGTTTATTTCTTTAAAGATCAACACATGTTGCAAAGATCAGTAATTCCCCATAAAGTTATAATTGTGAGATTAGTAATGTAAATGCAATGTAATTTATGGAAATCCATTGTTCAGCTAGTGCAAGGTTATGTTGATTTATGATGCTGTGGTAATATATATTTTTAAGACTTGGCCCTTGTGAAATGATGGTAGAAAGCAGAGTGCAAAGAGGTAATTTGCCACAGACCACCAGTAACAATAGCTAGAAGTTTTAGCTAGTTTTTGATCTGCAATGAGTAGCGTAACCTAGTGCCATGCAGGATTTATAATTCCATGTGTGCGAAGTCGCTGTAATTATTCAACTGTCGTTTGTGAAGCCAAAAGTGCTGGGAAATGATAATAGGATTCAAATTGTGGACAGATAGAATCTTGGGTCATTTATCTTGGACTGAATACTGCAATCTTAGTGTCGTCGAGGGACTTATTTAAACCCTTGTCGTCTTGAACTGCTGGACAAAAGTTTATCTTCAGGACTGAAAGATTCGCCTGGAATATCCATGGATATTTATGTAAACTTATGCGCTGTCATATTGGAGTCTTGTGAGGACATATCATCATTGAACCGTGACGCTTTCAACACAGACACATAGAGAATCTAAGTATTATACTCTTAAATATTGTGTGTGTATGTAATTATGTTTTGGACGTATCAATTTCAAAGTACATACCTCTGGAAAGTCTGGGCCGTTACTCTGAGTTTCACGGCATACTCTCACGATCACGTGTCTGATCCGATCCCAGAACAATGAATGTTGCACACTCGTGTCTGAACCAAAAGGGAGGTAGTTAAATACACATTTCTATGGGTCACATCCTGAGCAAGCCCTTAACTAAACCCGCACTGGCTGTACCATTGAATAGTCAGAAAGTGTTCATCCAATAATAATTATGTATTTAATATCATTATTAATTGTATAAATTGATCCGTAGTATTTAGCCTTTGCTTATCTCAAGGACAACCTAAATATGATTTATAAAGCCGAAAAAATCCAAATACAAACGTGTCCTTCCTCCATCGAATGAACAACAGGCAAACACTGATGTGCAAGACATAGGGGAAAGAACAAATTTAAGCGCTTTGACGAAATCCATCTGGTAAACACAATGAGTTCGGTATTTTCTTTATGCACTCAAATTTGCAGTCTCGTCGATGAGATAGATACATGTATTTTGAATGAGTTACGACTCATTAAATTTATAATGCTTAAATCACGAGATGTGGTTCTTCACAGAATATCTTATATTTTGAAAACGGTGCTTCGTGTATATTGCATTTTGTTGATGCAATTGGGCTAGTATCGAATTGTGAAATGAGATATAAATAAAATGGTTGATACTGGTGATTCCATAAGGTGACACATTTTAGCTGCCCTTTGTGATTGCCTTGGTAATTAAAATAACCTTTAATTGCACTCGGCACCTTACAACGGCGCGATGTTTTTTAGAACTAGCGAGATTCTCAAACCGATGCTTTTAAGGAAGTACAGGCATTTTTTTAGTAGAAGCGTTTCAAACATTTTTTCTAGACTGATTTTTTTTTTTTAAAAAAAAGAAATTGACGGTTGCTTTGCTGAATTTTGAATGCAACGGGGTCAAAATGTAAAAATCCAAAATGGCCGCCAAATGCATATATTTATATTTTATGTTTTTTTGTAATTAATGCATTTTTTACTTTAAAGTTATCCTACTTACTTCTATATACTTGTACTTTAAGCTGACATATTTTCAATACTTACCAGCATAAGTTTCTTTCCTCATTGAGCCAAAGTGGAGAAAATTCAAATGGGCCGCCAAAATATTGACTTAAATAAAATGAAAAATATATACTTCCTCAAATAGTGATTTTTTTTTATTCAAAATTTAGGTAAATGGAGTCGATCCAGTGAAAGGAAGACTACTTGAGGCGATTTCACAATCAAAATGCCATGACATTCTATTTCTAGTGTCTTGAAGAAGAGAGTGGCCATAGGCCTACTTGATATGCTTTATTAAATTTGTGTATTCCCCTTTTTAGCCTAGCTATAAAGTCATACTTTCTATGTATGCCAAAATATAATCAGACTAGAATGTGTGCACCTTCGAAATGACTTGCAAGATCGTGGAAAGGCCTAACAACAGCATTTATATTCCGTATGAAGTGAAGGGAGAATTAGGTTACCCAAGGGTCAACCTTTTAAAATGCTCCAATCATTTGAAATGTATAAACATCTATAATGACATGGTTTTGAAGTTATCGGGTAAAAAGAGTTAAAATGGTAAAAAGGTCAATTCCATTTGTACAGGGGTGCAAAATCAGAATTTGCTACAATTTTGGTAAAAAATAAAAGAAGTTGTTCATCTAGCTAATTGTGTCAAAAATAAGAATAGTTTCATAGCTCTGCGAGGGCATCGTTATCATGTTTTGCGACAAATAGGCCATAGGGCACATAATTCAATTGGTATTGACCTTTTTTAACCCTTATCGTATCTCCAATTAAAACGTTTTTTTTAACATATAGTGACGGGTTTGGACTGACAATTGGTTGACAACCCGCCCCTCGGTACAAAACAAAACTCAACCACTTCTATTCGAAGATAGTAATAAATAATTCAAAACGATGGTTTGTGGTCAAAAACTTTGGGGCAGGGGTGGTTTTTGGGGTCAAACAACCTCATCACGTTTTGAGCTAAAAAACTTAAGAAATATCAAGATTTATTAATGTTCTTAGCAAAAAACAAATTTTAAAAATCATCAGGCAATACTATCATTCTCTGACATTATATTATAGATTCTGTTTTTTAAATACAATATAGAAAGGATCTAGATTTTAGAGCCCCCAAATCAACCTTTTTCTAAAAAAAGCACCTTTTTATCACGGTCACCACAACGAGTATACCACTAACCCTTTATGCAATGCTTATAAAACCTATATCAATAACAAAAAGGATACCAAAAATCGATGGTAATATTTTACCTTAAAAAAATTTAAAAAAATCTAATGCTCGCTAACTTTCAGGGCCCAAATTTCATTTTTCGGCATCGAAATCTCCTGCCACCCGTTTCAACCACAACCATCATTTTCTTAAATCTTATGTATTTAATGATCCGTTTTCCTCTCAAATACAGGTGATGGGTGTTTTGTTTGTACGGTGGGGATGGGTAACTCGAAACTAAAGAGCGCTATATTTCAAGGCTCGGCCGCTCGCTATAAAATCAAAACTATAACTTTTTTGGGATTCCCTTTCCTCGGTAATAGTTTTCAGTAATTTAAAACATGATAAGATTAACTTTTAATGTTGACCCTGTACCAATATTGAGATTGACCTTTTTTTAAACCATTTAGTCAGTTTTACCCTTTAACTTCCACAACCAATGGTCGTAAGGTGGTACAAACTATACATTTTTGAATCCTTACGACTAGATGACAATATGCATACATTTCCAACTTGATTGGCGCATTTTAAAAGTGTGTAACCTTAAATTGTCCCCTGTTGAAAAAGTGATGCCACAATTTGAGATTTCTTACTACCACTAGCAATCATATAGAGGGTAGATACTAACTACCAAAGGTGTTAAACTTTTCTGTAGGGGGGGGGGGAACGATTCCTTAAATAAGATAGTCAGCTCCTCCTCTAAACAGAACGTTAACTCAAATGTTACTGTGTCACATACTGTATGATACAGGTCAGATTCACATTTATACGAATGAATGGCATGGAAAAAATATTTCCCTGTCGGTGAATATAGGCAAACCAAAATATTACGTTTACAAAAATGTTCCAGAAAAAATTAATTGGGTTCAACTATAAAAAAAACTAAGAACCCTTAATAATGCATTCACATTACATTATGTATCCAGGCCACATGAACTTTTGGGATAATAGTGCATAATATGAAACAAATGTAAGCAAAAGGTGATCAGTTTTTGAAGAATACCACTAATTTACATAAATAAAATGCACGGAAATCCCTGTTAAATGTCTAGGTAATTTGATTTAGTAAGGCTAAAAAGTAGTGGAGGATCTCAATTGCAAACGAAAAAAAAAAAACCAATCAGTTTGGAAAACATTTAATGGTCGAAAGCAAGAAACCCATATTTAAAAGCTGTTATAAAAACTCGTCAAATCTCACACTTCCTATCTGCTGGGAACTCACTATATACAAAAGAGGTCATTTGCACAGATAATTTCTTTGGGGTGCAAACTGTGAGAAATTAAAAGTTAAAAAAGAGAAACATATGGGGTATGTGGAATATGGTGGTTGGAATAGTACCTATTTGGAATATCACTTTGTGCTCTTTATATAAAATGGATATCTTGAATAATCAAACAATGGTGTACTATGGAAAAAGAATCTTAGAGCATTGGTTTGATCTTGGGAGACTTGCATTTCTTTCTTGAACTAAATAAGTGTAAAAATTATCTCCAACAATGCTATCTTAGGGGTATTGAATAATTTAATACGCACTCCAGAGTTTTGTTATTGATTGACATTCGCATTGGAAACACATTCCCAATTTAGCGAATGGGTTATATATTAAATGTCTGTATAACTCGTTTAACTTACACAAAGTAAGTCCTGCAATTCCAACACCTCGTAAAGAAAGAATAAGAATGAGACCTGAGTTGCCTTTTAAAAAAAGTAATAACTCAATATTTTAGTTAAGTTTTGAAAAGCTGTATATGTTTCTTGGCTCAATTCGAAGACATCTAATTGTTGAATCTAACAAACAAAGCCTTTTTGTGCATTAGTTACTGAGAAAATAAATTTGAATATGGACATAATTGTGATAACTTCTTTATGTTCAAACAGAGAGAGAGCTCAAAACAAATAGCTTGCTTCCAATTTATTCTTTTATATATCTCATTACGCCTGAAGCATGCATGGTAAGAGCAAACCCCCCCTCTCTACGATAACTTTTCTGGAACCGCGAACGTACTTGTAAATGTCCTGAGATTATGACCATTTCGTATTGTGTTTCTAAAAAGAACTATTTTGAAAATCTGTTTAAATTATATATATTCCCTTGATGAACTCTTCCTTGGAGTCAGTTTAGAAAAGAGGGTCATCAAATCGAAGAAAAAGGAATGCGATTTAAAAACGTTTTAAATCATTGTTTCATCATATTCGTCACTTAAATGAAGAATTATATAAAATGAAACAAATCACTTTTTCCTGTTTTCTTCTGCTTGTTTCAATTAGGATTCAAAACTTAGTCCACCTGCAGAAAAACAAAGAACGATTACGTAAAATACATGAACATTTGTGGAAACCTTACTCAACTTGAAGTAATAATAAATTATAGTATAGAGTGTTGATAATTGTGAATGTTTAAGGAAATTGATGAAATATAATAAATGCAAGGTTATCTCTTTGAAGGTTAAGATTAAAAAAAAAATATGATCAATTTTTACATGAATGATGTCAGCACTTAGAAAATCTTGTATTCATGTTGCTTAGGCAAATGGTGAAGATAATGTCTCTGTACCACGTACACACTTCTTCCCATAAATTTACAAATGAAGAGTGCCGCTCATTACTCTCACTACTGAATGTGACGTCATAATTTTGTGATACAGCTTGGGGAGATTTTTGGAAATTCTGCAATATGTGGTTCAGACGTTCGAGAGACTTTTTTAGACCTCAGATGGTCAAAATTATATGCGCATGATATGGGAAAATCCGTATTGTCTCGTCTATCGGAAGCTGAAAACAGAATTAAAAGACTTGCCCGTTGTTGATTGTTGGTATTGTTTTTTTATGTTAGTACAGTTGCTCCATAATTTCCATCCCGGAAATTTGAGGGTTGAAAAAAGTACTCCAAATAATCGTAGATTAATGTGACTAGTGAGATATAATGTGACTAGTGAGATGTACTTATCTGTGTCGGTATTTAACTAATCATTCCTGAACCCCCAGTGCCATCATTGCAAAGTATGACCATTTAGTTTTAATAAGGTGACATGCAAATATGCCTGGCTATTTTCCGGCCGTGGAACCAAGTTTGAACTGGGAAATGCAATAGGAGTATTGATTGCTGTCATAATTATATGCGCGGGACCGTGTTTGTGGGCGCGGTCAAGCATGGTTTGCATGACACGTACAATGTACACACAGATTTGTGTGTATACCTAGGTCAGTCACCCGAATGTACTACACATGCGCGAAATGCCATCGGTGACCAGCGTCGGTGACTTGTCACTAGAATCTTCTATACAGGCGTCAATGGAGAGCTTTGTTTGTGTGTACGTTAGTCTTAGTTTACAGAAAATTGAGGTATGCCGAATGTAGACCTATGTTGCTCAGCTTAGTTCTCAAAAGTAAATTCGAAAGGATAAATAGCATTTAATGCCCACATATTTTCCTTCACTTAATTATGGAATTACGGTAATTCTGATACTGGGAGATATGCTATTGGGCTTTTTAAATGCATTGTAAGTCCCTTTGAAATAAAAAGAACTCATATAGGCAACCAGATCCAGGCATTCTAGTCTATATTTTTACTTTGCATACATAAAATCATGACTTAGCCTATAAACATACACTTCTCTTGTATCTATCCAAGTACGGGAACTGGAAATCACGTAGTAAAGAACCTTGTTAGTCTTTGGACTTGCTCAAACAGTAGTTTTCTGGTGCAGACGACTAGAATGCCCGCCAGTATGCAAACTAATACCTCACCTTTTGACTTTTCAGTGATAAATGATGGATTTTGGTAGCCATTTTGTAAATTTTTGATCCCTTTGCACTAAAAGCCAGAAAGTTAACTGGCATACCAAAATATTAGTCTAGAAGGTTGTATCAAACACCTATACTAAAACAGGTAGTGAAGTGACTTTTTACAATCCTGGTTTAGACCTATACAATAGGTCTATGGTATTTTAGCGGCCATTTTGAATTTGATCAACATTTACCCCTTGGGCTACAACTTAAGCTGAGAAGGTGATAATAATATACTCACCAATATACTCACCTTCAAGAGACAGTATGTTTAATAACACTGAATTATTGTGGGGTTGTACGCCTAAAATAAAGTTGTTAAGTTTTGTATGATATTTTGGCGGCCATCTTGAATTTGGTCCATTTTTACCCGTTTAGGCTAGATTTTATGAATAATAATTAGTTTTAATATACTCAGTTGCAAAAGTCTGTGTAGAAGAGTAAGTTTAATGTCTGTTAAGCGTGGAAAAATTACGAATTTATATCTTTTTACATAATTTTAGTGGTATTTTGGCGGCCATTTTGAATTTCTTGAATTTTGACCCCTTTGCACTCAAAGTACAGCAAAGCAACCGGCATTTTCGTGATCAGCATAAAAAATCAGTCTAGAAACAATGTTTCAAATGCTTCTACTAAAAAATGCCTCATGAAGTTTCTTTTCATGAATTTCGTCTTGT